>WNWK01001459.1:0-15000 GCA_009830355.1 Cherax destructor | reverse complement strand
CTGGGACAGCGGGGCACAACACTGGGACAGCGGGGTACAACACTGGGACAGCGGGGTACAACACTGGGACAGCGGGGCACAACACTGGGACAGCGGGGTACAACACTGGGACAGCGGGGTACAACACTGGGACAGCGGGGCACAACACTGGGGCAGCGGGGTACAACACTGGGACAGCGGGGCACAACACTGGGACAGCGGGGTACAACACTGGGACAGCGGGGCACAACACTGGGACAGCGGGGTACAACACTGGGACAGCGGGGCACAACACTGGGACAGCGGGGTACAACACTGGGACAGCGGGGCACAACACTGAGACAGCGGGGCACAACACTGGAACATACCAAGCCAGGCATCAGCCTATCAGGGTCAAATATACAGTCAAATGCATAATCAATACTGGAAAAAGCAGGGATATGTACACCAGGGGCCATACCAGGTAGTACATCACCAGTGGTACTAACAGGGGTATGTACACCATGGGCCATACCAGGTAGTACATCACCAGTGGTACTAACAGGGGTATGTACACCATGGGCCATACCAGGTAGTACATCACCAGTGGTACTAACAGGGGTATGTACACCATGGGCCATACCAGGTAGTTCATCACCAGTGGTACTAACAGGGGTATGTACACCATGGGCCATACCAGGTAGTACATCACCAGTGGTACTAACAGGGGTATGTACACCATGGGCCATACCAGGTAGTACATCACCACTGGTACTAACAGGGGTATGTACACCATGGGCCATACCAGGTAGTACATCACCATTGGTACTAACAGGGGTATGTACACCATGGGCCATACCAGGTAGTACATCACCACTGGTACTAACAGGGATATGTACACCAGGGGCCATACCAGGTAGTTCATCACCAGTGGTACTAACAAGGGTATGTACATCAGGGGCCATACCAGGTAGTACATCACTAGTGGTACTAACAGGGGTATGTACACCATGGGCCATACCAGGTAGTACATCACCACTGGTACTAACAGGGATATGTACACCAGGGGCCATACCAGGTAGTACATCACCAGTGGTACTAACAGGGGTATGTACACCATGGGCCATACCAGGTAGTACATCACCAGTGGTACTAACAGGGGTATGTACACCATGGGCCATACCAGGTAGTACATCACCAGTGGTACTAACAGGGGTATGTACACCATGGGCCATACCAGGTAGTACATCACCAGTGGTACTAACAGGGGTATGTACACCATGGGCCATACCAGGTAGTACATCACCACTTGTACTAACAGGGGTATGTACACCATGGGCCATACCAGGTAGTACATCACCACTGGTACTAACAGGGGTATGTACATCAGGGGCCATACCAGGTAGTACATCACTAGTGGTACTAACAGGGGTATGTACACCATGGGCCATACCAGGTAGTACATCACCACTGGTACTAACAGGGGTATGTACACCATGGGCCATACCAGGTAGTACATCACCACTGGTACTAACAGGGGTATGTACACCATGGGCCATACCAGGTAGTACATCACCACTGGTACTAACAGGGGTATGTACACTAGGGGCCATACCAGGTAGTACATCACCACTGGTACTAACTAAACACACAGCAAATAAAAACATCCCAAATGGTAAATCCTACTTCCTCTTTGCAAACATTCAGAGTTTAAAATCAAATACAAACGTCATAGTTATATTAGTAGGCTTCTTTCAGAAGCGAATGTCATGTTAGGAGCACAAACATGCGATGTTTAGGATGGAGAGATAAAGATAGAAAACTATAACATGTACTGACGTGATAGAATTAATAGGTCACAGGGAGGAGTTGGACTCTATGTGAAATTTGGTAATTATCCTGGAGAGTTTATAAACCACCGTCAGCAACTCTGCTGAGGGATTCACAGATCAGTTAAGGTAGGCTAGAAAATCCCACACCAAATATTTTACTCCTTGGAGATTTTA
Organism: Cherax destructor; assembly: GCA_009830355.1. Classification (NCBI taxonomy): domain Eukaryota; kingdom Metazoa; phylum Arthropoda; class Malacostraca; order Decapoda; family Parastacidae; genus Cherax; species Cherax destructor. Next base: position 13,036 of record WNWK01001459.1, on the reverse strand, counting down.
ATCTCCCTCATTTAAAATGGAAGATGGCTCTACACAATGTTATACCAGAAATATCTCCTGGAAGCACCCTGGCTCAACAGGCACATACCAGGGAACTAATGAGGCTTTGTGAAAAGTACTCATTGAACCAACAGATAATTGATCCCACTAGGAATGAAAATACTTTGGATTTGATATTCACAAACAACGAGGAACTAATCAGAGACATAACAGTTACAAAAACAATATACTCTGACCACAACATCATAGAAGTTCAAACAAGTATAATAAACTCAGCACAATGTAAGAGAACGGATGTACAATAAGTTTAATTACAACAGCCATAGAACTGACTATAAAAAAATTAAACAAGAACTATCAGACATATCCTGGGAATCAGACATGAGCACCCTAAATCCCCACCAGTGCCTAGAGAAGCTGAATACAGAAGCATACAATAGGATATGGTACAAAAGAGAAAAAAGAAAACGGGTTATTGAATTGCTTAAAAACACAAATATGTCGCAACAGAGGAGAGATAGTGTTAGCTGAGAGATCACTGAATTAGAGCAAAATCTTAGGATGTCATACCTAACAGAAGAAGTACAAAGGGAACAAAGAGCCATACAAGATATTGCAAGAAACATAAAATATTTCTATTCCTCTGTCAAATCCAAGCTAAGAATTACCTGCAGAATTGGACCATTATTGAGAGGAGATTCGTATACTGACGATGAACAGGATATGAGTGAAATACTCAAAGACCAGTATGAGTCGGTGTTTAGCAACCCACTAAATGACACCAAGGTAGAAAATGCAGAAACATTTTTCACTCCAGCAGAAGGCCACGCAGACCAACTAACTGACATTAATACAAATCCCATAGATGTCGAAAAAGAAATGGCTAATTGCCCACTCACTCAGCACCTGGACCAGATTCATGAAATACTCTATTAAAAAAGAAGTGCAAAGTACCACTAGCACGAGCCCTCAGTATTCTTTGGAGATAGAGCTTAGATCTAAGTGAAATACCAGAGGACTTAAAGAGTGCAGACATACCTCCTTTGCATAAGGGAGGTAGTAGAGCACTAGCTAAAAATTACAGACCAGTAGCCCTCACTTCTCACATCATAAATTTTTTTTGAAAGAGTGATGAGACGGCAGATTACAAATTTAATGGAGCAGCACAACCAACATAACCCGAACCAGCATGGTTTAGAGCAGGACTATCATGCTTGTCACAGCTGCTGAACCATTATGACAGCATTACGGAGGCGTTGGAAGACGACCAAAACGCAGATGTGATTTACACAGATTTTGCAAAGACGTTTGACAAATGTGATCATGGAGTGATAGCGCACAAAATGAGGGGCCATGGGCATTACGGGGAAGGTAGGCAGATGGATTTTCGGGTTCCTAACACACAGAACACAAAAAGTAGCAAAGTCTTGCATCAGCGAAGGTAAAAAGCTCAGTTCCCCAAGTCACTGTCCTGGCACCTCTGCTGTTTCTCATCCTCATAGCAGACACAGATTAAAACACCAGTCACAGTTTTGTATCATCATTTGCAGATGACACTAAAATAAGCATGAAAGTCACTACGGTAGAGGACACTGAAAAATTACAGGAAGACATAAGCAGAGTTTTCCAGTGGGCAGTGGAGAACAACATGACGTTCAATGGTGATAAGTTTCAGCTGCTTAGGTATGGAAAAAATGAAGAACTGTAAGGTAACACTGTATACAAAACTCAAGAGAATTATAAAATAAAACGAAATGAACACGTGAAAGACTTGGGAATAATTATGTCAGCTGACCTTTCTTTCAAAGAACAGAATAAGAGAAAGATCAAGACAGCCATGAGGATGACGGGGTGGATATTGAGAACCTTTAAAACAAGGGAAATAATGCCAGTGGTGACACCTTTCAAGTCGCTATTGCTCCCTCATTTGGAATATTGCTCAGAGTTGACTGCCCTGTTCAAGGCAGGAGAAATATCAAAGCTGGAACAAATAGAGATCGTTTACGACCCACATAGAGCCATTAAAGCTTTTAAATTGCTGGGAACGCCTTAAAGTCTTAAATATTTACTCACTGGAGCGGATGAGAGAGATACATGATAATATATACCTGGAAGACGCTTGAGGGCCTGGTCCCAAAGCTGCACACTGCCATAACAACATACTGGAGTGAGAGATATGGGAGGAAGTGCAAAACAAACCCATGGGAGGAAGTGCAAAACAAACCCATGGGAGGAAGTGCAAAACAAACCCATGGGAGGAAGTGCAAAACAAACCCATGGGAGGAAGTGCAAAACAAACCCATGGGGTGAAGTGGGCACAATAAAAGAACACTGTATCAACATTCGTGGACCCAGATTATTCAGCATCGTACCACACGATATCAGAAATACTGCTGGATCAAGTGTAGAAGTCTTTAAGAGGAAACTGGACAAGTATCTTCACCAGGTACCAGATCAACCAGGCTGTGATGGATATGTGGGGCAGGGGACCTCCAGCAGTAACAACGAGGTTGGCCAGGCAAGCACTAGACGAACCTGGCCCATGGCCGGGCTCCGAGAGTACTGAAATTCTCGAAACTCATAAGAACATAAGAACATAAGAAAGGAGGAACACTGCAGCAGGCCTGTTGGCCCATACTAGGCAGGTCCTTCACAATCCATCCCACTAACAATAATTGCCCAACCTAATTTTCAATTCTACCCAAGAAATAAGCTTTGAAGATTCTATTAACTCAAGTGCGAGTCCCACTCAAATCCAACCCCTCTCACTCATGAATTTATCCAACCTAAATTTGAAACTACCCAAGGTCCTAGCTTCAATGACCCTACTAGGCAGACTGTTCCACTCATCAACTACCCTATTTCCAAACCAATATTTTCCTATATCCTTTCTAAATCTAAACTTATCCAATTTGAATCCATTATTGCGGGTTCTCTCTTGGAGAGATATCCTCAAGACCTTATTTATATCCCCCTTATTAATACCCATCTTCCACTTATATACCTCGATCATGTCTCCCCTCATTCTTCGTCTTACAAGTGAATGTAATTTAAGGGTCTTCAATCTTTCTTCATACGGAAGATTTCTAATGCTATGAATTAACTTTGTCATTCGTCGCTGAATGTTTTCTAACGAATTTATATCCATTCTGTAAAATGGAGACCAGAACTGAGCTGCATAATCTAGGTGAGGCCTTACTAATGATGTATAAAGCTGTAATATAACCGCTGGACTTCTGTTGCTTACACTTCTTGATATAAATCCCAGTAATCTATTTGCTTTATTTCTTACGCTTAGGCATTGCTGACTTGGTTTGAGGTTGCTGCTTACCATAACCCCCAGATCCTTTTCGCATTCTGTACTGCTGAGTTCAACATTATTAAGCTGGTAGGTGCTAGGGTTATGAACATTCCCGAGCTTTAGAACTTTGCATTTATCTACATTGAACTGCATCTGCCATTTTTCTGACCAGGAATTGAGTTTGTATATCAAAAAGGTATATCAAAAAGGATTTTTTATGGTCCTTAAAATATTTTCAGTATTTGTCAAGAGTCAAGTGTCGCTCTTGGTTGGTCAAGAGGCGTGTCGGTCTTATTTGGTCAAGAGTCAAGTGTTGCTCTTGGTTGGTCAAGATGCAAGTGTTGCTCTTGGTTGGTCAAGTGTCGCTCTTAGTTGGACAAGAATCAAGCGTCGTTCTTGGTTGGTCAAGAGTCAAGTGTTGCTCTTCGTTGGTCAAGATGCAAGTGTTGCTCTTGGTTGGTCAAGAGTCAAGTGTCGCTCTTGGTTGGTCAAGAGGCGTGTCGCTCTTGGTTGGTCAAGAGTCAAGTGTTGCTCTTCGTTGGTTAAGATGCAAGTGTCGCTCTTGGTTGGTCAAGAGTCAAGTGTTGCTCTTGGTTGATCAAGATGCAAGTGTTGCTCTTGGTTGGTCAAGAGTCAAGTGTCGCTCTTAGTTGGTCAAGAGTTTATTGTCGCTCTTAGTTGGTCAAGAGTCAAGTGTTAAGAACATAAGAACATAAGAAAGGAGGAACACTGCAGCAGGCCTGTTGGCCCATACTAGGCAGGTCCTTCACAATCCGTCCCACTAACAGAATATTTGCTCAACCCAATTTTCAATGCTACCCAAGAAATAAGCTTTGACAATTCTACCCACTCATGCGAGTCCCACTCAAATCCAACCCTCTCACTCATGAATTTATCCAACCTAAATTTGAAACTACCCAAGGTCCTAGCTTCAATAACCCTACTAGGCAGACTGTTCCACTCATCAACTACCCTATTTCCAAACCAATACTTTCCTATATCCTTTCTAAATCTAAACTTATCTAACTTGAATCCATTATTGCGGGTTCTCTCTGGAGAGATATCCTCAAGACCTTATTTATATCCCCTTTGTTAATACCCATTTTCCACTTGTATACCTCGATCATGTCTCCCTCATTCTACGTCTTACAAGTGAATGTAATTTTAGGGTCTTCAATCTTTCTTCGTAAGGAAGATTTCTAATGCTATGTATTAATTTAGTCATTCTACGCTGAATGTTTTCTAACGAATTTATGTCCATTCTGTAATATGGAGACCAGAACTGAGCTGCGTAATCTAGGTGAGGCCTTACTAATGATGTATAAAGCTGTAATATAACCTCTGGACTTCTGTTGCTAACACTTCTTGATATAAATCCCAGTAATCTATTTGCCTTATTACGTACGCTTAGGCATTGCTGTCTTGGTTTAAGGTTGCTGCTTACCATCACCCCCAAGTCCTTCTCGCAATCTGTATGGCTAAGTTCTACGTTATTTAACTTATAAGTGCTTGGGTTATGGACACTCCCGAGCTTCAGAACCTTGCATTTATCTACATTGAACTGCATCTGCCACTTTTCTGACCACGAATTAAGTTTGTATAAATCTTCCTGAAGTTCTATGACATCTATGTTTGAATCAATTATCCTACCTATCTTCGTGTCGTCGGCGAATTTGCTCATATCACTAGTAATTCCCTCATCAAGGTCATTGATATATATTATAAATAACAATGGGCCTAAGACTGATCCCTGTGGAACACCACTTGTTACAGATCCCCACTCGGATTTAACCCCATTTATGCACACTCTCTGCTTCCTATTGGTGAGCCATGACTCGATCCATGACAGCACTTTTCCCCCAATGCCATGAGCTGCCACTTTCTTTAACAGTCTCTGGTGCGGTACTCTATCAAAAGCCTTACTAAAGTCTAAATAAACAATATCGAATTCTTTATCGTGATCAACAGCCTCAAAAGCTTTACTGAAGAAGGTTAATAAATTAGATAGGCAGGAACGGCCCCTCGTGAATCCATGCTGGGTATCATTAATCAAATTATGGTTATCTAGATGGCTTCTAATAATATCAGCTATAATTGACTCTAGTAATTTGCCTACAATTGAGGTCAGGCTTATTGGGCGGTAGTTTGACGGTAGTGACTTGTCCCCTGCTTTAAAAATATTAATTACATTAGCCATCTTCCACATATCAGACACTACACCTGTTTGAAGAGATAAATTAAAAATGTTAGATATTGGTTCACAGAGTTCCATTTTGCATTCCTTAAGAACCCTTGCAAAAAGCTCATCAGGACCCGGCGATTTATTTTGTTTCAGTCGGTCCAGCTGTTTCATAATCATTTCGCTAGTGACTGTGATATTACATAATTTATCTTCTTCTGGGCCTCTGTAAAAATTAATTACTGGGATATTATTAATGTCTTCCTGTGTGAAAACCGAGAGAAAATAATTATTAAAAATAGAGCACATATCATTCTCCTTGTCAGTAAGATGCCCAAAGTTATTTTTAAGGGGACCTATCTTATCCCTAACTTTTGTTCTATAAACCTGGAAAAAACTTTTTGGGTTAGTTTTTGAATCCCTAGCAACTTTAATTTCATAGTCCCGTTTAGCTTTTCTTATTCCCTTTTAACGTCCCTCTTAATGTCAGTATACTGATTTATAAGATGACCCTCACCTCTTTTTATGCGCCTATAAATTCCTTTCTTCTGCCCTAAAAAATATTTGAGCCTATTATTCATCCATTTTGGGTCATTTCTACTTGATCTAATTTCTTTATACGGGATAAATGTTCTTTGGGCAGCCTGTATAGTGTTAAGAAAACTGTCATATTGATACCTCTCTTCTTCACCCCAGTCCACAGTTGATAAGTGTTCTCTAAGTCCATTATAATCTGCTAAGCGAAAATCTGGGACCATTACTGAATTATCCCTACTATCATACATCCATTCAATGCTAAAGGTAATTGACTTGTGGTCGCTTGAGCCGAGTTCCTCTGTAATTTCTAAATTATTAACAAGGGTTTCCTTGCTTGCCAGAACCAAGTCAAGTAGGTTATTTCCCCTTGTAGGTTCTGTTACAAACTGCTTCAAAAAGCAATCCTGAACTACTTCTAAAAAGTCGTTAGATTCTAAATTCCCTGTCATGAAATTCCAATCAATCTGACTAAAGTTAAAGTCCCTAGAATTACTACGTTATCGTGTCTTGTGGCCTTAACAATTTCCTCCCAAAGTAGTCTCCCTTGTTCCCTATCTAAGTTTGGAGGACGGTAAATCACGCCTAAAATCAAATTTTCACACCCCTCTGAAAATTCTATCCAGACAGACTCTGTATGTGTTAATTCAGACTTTATACCCGTTTTTATGCAACAATTTAAATGATCACGGACATAGAGTGCCACCCCACCCCTTTCCCGATACTTCTGTCTACTTGGAACAATTTAAAACCCTGAATGTGACATTCGGCAGGCAAGTCCCGATTTTTCATATTAAACCATGTCTCAGTTATTGCAAAAACATCAATATTACCCGTACTTGCAACTAATCTCAACTCGTCCATCTTATTCCTAGCACTACGACTATTGGTGTAATATATATTTAGAGACCCTCCTTTCTCTTTACCCTTCCTGCTCATCTCTGTTTTTCCACTATACCTATTACTGTCCTTGTCATCTAGTGTCACTAGCTTTCCACTATCCACCTTATTCTGCCTATTACTAGTTCTCCTAGAACTTATAATATTACTACACTGGGACTTCTCTGTTTTCCCCCCAAAACCCATACCACTAACTATTTCTAGTTTAAAGCCCTAACAGCTCCCTCCACTGCAGTTGCCAGTGCCCCCACCCCAGACCTGGATAAGTGAACCCCATCCCTGGCATACATGTCATTTCTGCCATAGAAGAGGTCCCAGTTATCAATGAATGTTACTGAATTTTCCTTACAGTATTTGTCCAGCCAGCAATTGACACCAATTGCCCTGGACAGCCTTGGTTGGTCAAGAGTCAAGTGTCGCTCTTGGTTGGTCAAGAGTCAAGTGTTGCTCTTGGTTGGTCAAGAGTCAAGTGTTGCTCTTGGTTGGTCAAGAGTCAAGTGTCGCTCTTGGTTGGTCAAGAGTCAAGTGTCGCTCTTGGTTGGTTGTGTTCCTTGTTGTATGAGTCTTTATGTTTGTTTAATAAATATTGATATTATTATTATTAGTGTTGTGGTGGTGGTGGTGGTGGTGGTTGTGGTGGTGGTGGTGGTGGTGGTGGTGGTGGTGGTTATTGTTCACTATGAAGTGCTAAACCAGTGGGTGTCAAACCGCCTGGGAAAAGAGAGGGCGTCAGGTTTGATCCGAGAACTGGCAAGGTATATCCAGTTACTCAGATCAAGAGCCTTTCAGCAGCACACACGATATGACTCAGTTGTCATATAACTGACTGACATAACTGCCTCAAAATTATAAATTGCTAATACCATAGACGCTGCTATTGTACGTATGTATATAAAGGAAACACTTTAACTGTCATTCATTCAATAACTGTTTTGCCACAAGTCTGCTAATATCACAACTGTAACATCGCCATTCCACCTTCAGAGTATTTCCCCACAGGAAACAAAGTGCATAAATGGGATAAAATCTAAGTAACCGGTAACCGGTTAGCCAGGACTTAAGTTATCTTACACTCCAGGACTTAAGTTATCTTACACTCCAGGACTTAAGTTATCTTACACTCCAGGACTTAAGTTATCTTACACTCCAGGACTTAAGTTATCTTACACTCCAGGACTTAAGTTATCTTACACTCCAACAGCACGACGTCTAATCATAAAAAACCACTTGTCCCCACTCACCCCTAACTCGCTCACACAAGACTTGCATATGTAAGATCCTTGCAGTCTAAACCTCCTTTACTTCCTCCGTTGAACGTTTCATAAGACCTCCACCCCTACCCATCCTTCCCTCCACCCCAGATTTATACGCCCTCCAAGTCATCCTATTTCTCTCCTTCATCTCTAAATTTTCAAAGCACTCAGCATCCTCGCTCCTGCCCTGTGAATAATACCTTTGGTAATTCCGCAACTCCTCCTTATTTCTAAACTCCGAATTATCTGCATAACAGTCACACCACACATTGCCTTCTCTTACATACTCTTCCTCCCAGATTTCTCCACCAACCTTTGCAATTTCTCTTCAGAATCTCCCAAGAGCTCTGTGCCATCTGCAAAAAAACAACCGTGACAATAAACAGATGGTTATAACTAGGACCAAAATTTTTAAAGGGGTGGACCGGTAAGCCAGCGGAAGGGCTCGGTCAGATGACCAAAAGCTCCATCATCTGACTAAGACCCGCATCAGGAAACACTTGTCCTGTTTCCTGAGCAACTTTACCTAACCTAATCAACCGTGACAACTCTCACTGTGCACCAGATTCACCACATTTCAATCTCACTCCTCTCTCCAGCATCCTAGTACTCACTTATTTTACCTCATCTTTAAATATGTTCGACAACCCATGGTGACATCACGCATCCCTGCCTAAGGCCTACTTTTACCGGAAAATAACCCTCCTCTCTCCTACATGCTAAAAGCACTCTACTGCTTTTAGCATCCTCTCTATTCTACACATTTGCTACACCTGCAACATTGATCCTCTATCCACCCTATCACATGCCTTTTCCAAATACATAAATGCGACCAAAACCAAATCAAAAGATTTTTCACAATAAGTAGTGTTTACTTGCATGCTTCAGTGCACACTTGGTCTACACATCTCCTACCCTTGCATGCTTCAGTGCACACTTGGTCTACACATCCCCTACCCTTGCATGCTTCAGTGCACACATGGTCTACACATCCCCTACCCTTGCATGCTTCAGTGCACACTTGGTCTACACATCCCCTACCCTTGCATGCGTCAGTGCACACTTGGTCTACACATCCCCTACCCTTGCACGCGTCAGTGCACACTTGGTCTACACATCCCCTACCCTTGCATGCTTCAGTGCACACTTGGTCTACACATCCCCTACCCTTGCATGCTTCAGTGCACACTTGGTCTACACATCCCCTACCCTTGCATGCGTCAGTGCACACTTGGTCTACACATCCCCTACCCTTGCATGCTTCAGTGCACACTTGGTCTACACATCCCCTACCCTTGCATGCTTCAGTGCACACTTGGTCTACACATCTCCTACCCTTTCTTAAACTTAATACAGTTCTGCCTTCCGTCACTATCATTGTTAGCTCTACCATACACTGTACTTGGTATGCTCAACACCTCTACCATACACTGTACTTGGTATACTCAACACCTCTACCATACACTGTACTTGGTATGCTCAACACCTCTACCATACACTGTACTTGGTATGCTCAACACCTCTACCATACACTGTACTTGGTATACTCCACACCTCTACCATACACTGTACTTGGTATACTCAACACCTCTACCATACACTGTACTTGGTATACTCAACACCTCTACCATACACTGTACTTGGTATGCTCAACACCTCTACCATACACTGTACTTGGTATACTCAACACCTCTACCATACACTGTACTTGGTATGCTCAACACCTCTACCATACACTGTACTTGGTATACTCCACACCTCTACCATACACTGTACTTGGTATACTCAACACCTCTACCATACACTGTACTTGGTATACTCAACACCTCTACCATACACTGTACTTGGTATGCTCAACACCTCTACCATACACTGTACTTGGTATACTCAACACCTCTACCATACACTGTACTTGGTATACTCCACACCTCTACCATACACTGTACTTGGTATACTCCACACCTCTACCATACACTGTACTTGGTATACTCAACACCTCTACCATACACTGTACTTGGTATACTCCACACCTCTACCATACACTGTACTTGGTATACTCAACACCTCTACCATACACTGTACTTGGTATACTCCACACCTCTACCATACACTGTACTTGGTATACTCAACACCTCTACCATACACTGTACTTGGTATACTCCACACCTCTACCATACACTGTACTTGGTATGCTCAACACCTCTACCATACACTGTACTTGGTATACTCCACACCTCTACCATACACTGTACTTGGTATACTCAACACCTCTACCATACACTGTACTTGGTATACTCAACACCTCTACCATACACTGTACTTGGTATACTCAACACCTCTACCATACACTGTACTTGGTATACTCAACACCTCTACCATACACTGTACTTGGTATACTCCACACCTCTACCATACACTGTACTTGGTATACTCCACACCTCTACCATACACTGTACTTGGTATACTCAACACCTCTACCATACACTGTACTTGGTATACTCAACACCTCTACCATACACTGTACTTGGTATACTCAACACCTCTACCATACACTGTACTTGGTATACTCAACACCTCTACCATACACTGTACTTGGTATACTCCACACCTCTACCATACACTGTACTTGGTATACTCAACACCTCTACCATACACTGTACTTGGTATACTCCACACCTCTACCATACACTGTACTTGGTATACTCAACACCTCTACCATACACTGTACTTGGTATGCTCAACACCTCTACCATACACTGTACTTGGTATACTCAACACCTCTACCATACACTGTACTTGGTATACTCAACACCTCTACCATACACTGTACTTGGTATACTCAACACGCTTATTCTCCTATACTTCTTACTTTCTTCCTTCCTTTTCCCTTATACAAAGAAACTCTCACTCATATAATGAAGAAATATACTACTGTTTAAATAAAGAGAGAGAGAGAGAGAGAGAGAGAGAGAGAGAGAGAGAGAGAGAGAGAGAGGGGGGAAGATGGACAACCTGTTGCTGAAACCTCATCACGTCTCCAGTTTTTCTTTTGTCTGAGTTTATGGTCAATCTTGGCGCACATTCACGGGTTCCTGGTCCCTGGGCTCATCTCTCTCTCTCTCTCTCTCTCTCTCTCTCTCTCTCTCTCTCTCTCTCTCTCTCTCTCTCTCTCAATGTGGAAGTAAAAGAAGCCTAGTAACTAAGAACGAATTTTAGAGATTATGAATGAATTCAAATGACTTCAAAACCAAGTAACGTCAGACGAATCACAGTAACTCCAAACGTACCCAAGTGACTTCAAACGAACCCAAGTGACTTCAAACTAACCCAAGTGACTCCAAACCAACCCAAGTGACTTCAAACCGACCCAAGTGACTCTAAACCAACCCAAGTGACTCCAAACCAACCCAAGTGACTCCAAACCAACCCAAGTGACTCCAAACCAACCCAAGTGACTCCAAACCAACCCAAGTGACTCCAAACCAACCCAAGTGACTCCAAACCAACCCAAGTGACTCCAAACCAACCCAAGTGACTCCAAACCAACCCAAGTGACTCCAAACGTACCCAAGTGACTCCAAACGTACCCAAGTGACTCCAAACCAACCCAGGTGACTCCAAACCAACCCAAGTGACTCCAAACCAACCCAAGTGACTCCAAACTAACCCAAGTGACTCCAAACCAACCCAAGTGACTCCAAACCAACCCAGGTGGTTCCAACCCAACCCAAGTGGCTCAAAACCAACCCAAGTGACTCCAAACGAACCCAAGTGACTTCAAACCAATCCAAGTGACTTCAAATCTGAGACTTCAAACGAACGCAAGTGACTTCTAAAAAGCCCATTTGGGTTAAAATAACTTCTAACGAGAAAAGTGTATGTTGTCTATCAGTTTATGCAAATTCCAGAAACAGTTTGTTTAAAACTGTAAGAAAGTAAATACGTTTATTTAGATGTAGGTCCATATAAGTACAAACGAACTTTATTGCCACCATAGACCTACAACGAACCACTATAACTCCTAACGAACCTTCATAGGTAAAAGATGAAGCTTAATAACAAACAAGCAAAGTATAACAACTACAACAAATCATAGTGACGTCAGACGATCCCTAAAACACGATTAATAAACAGTTACTTAAGATGATACCAAAATAAATATAAAAGTCGCCTCAGTAGAAGACACAAAGAAATTAGAATTATCAACAAAGATTTCCAATAGTCGAATGAAAAGAACAGATGTTCCTTGTGTCAAAGTTCCTGTAATTAAATATGGGGAGAACGAAGAACTCAAAACGAAAACAGAACACAGAACTCCGGGAGAGCATCTTTCAGAACTCCGGGAGAGCATCTTTCAGAACTCCGGGAGAGCATCTTTCAGAACTCCGGGAGAGCATCTTTCAGAACTCCGGGAGAGCATCTTTCAGAACTCCAGGAGAGCATCTTTCAGAACTCCGGGAGAGCATCTTTCAGAACTCCGGGAGAGCATCTTTCAGAACTCCGGAGAGCATCTTTCAGAACTCCGGAGAGCATCTTTCAGAACTCCGGGAGAGCATCTTTCAGAACTCCGGAGAGCATCTTTCAGAACTCCGGAGAGCATCTTTCAGAACTCCGGAGAGCATCTTTCAGAACTCTGGGAGAGCATCTTTCAGAACTCCGGGAGAGCATCTTTCAGAACTCAGGGAGAGCATCTTTCAGAACTCCGGGAGAGCATCTTTCAGAACTCCGGGAGAGCATCTTTCAGAACTCTGGGAGAGCATCTTTCAGAACTCCTGTCGTATCAGTATCATATGTACACTTGTGTAGTGTACCAGCATCCAGCATTCATCCCACTTATACAGCTGGTCCCTTTTTGTGTGACGTCACGAT
>WNWK01001458.1:275000-279919 GCA_009830355.1 Cherax destructor | reverse complement strand
AGCAGTAATCTGAAACCAAGACAACAGTGCATAATTTCGCAATAAAGCTAACAGAATCCTTGGCTTCATATCAAGAAGTATAAATAATAGAAGTCCTCAGGTTGTACTTCAACTCTATATATCTTTGTTTAGGCCTCATTTAGATTATGCTGCACAGTTTTGGTCACCGTATTACAGAATGGATATAAATGCACTGGAAAACGTACAAAGGAGGATGACAAAGTTGATCCCATGTATCAGAAATCTTCCTATGAGGATAGACTGAGGGCCCTGAATCTGCACTCTCTAGAAAGGCGTAGAATTAGGATATGATTGAGGTGTATAAATGGAAAACAGGAATTAATAATAATTAATAATAATTAATAATATCTAGCATAGACAGGACTCGCAGCAATGGATTTTAGCTGGAAAAATTCAGATTCAGGAAGGATATAGGAAAGCACTGGTTTGGTAATAGAGTTGTAGATGAGTGGAATAAACTCCCGAGTACCGTCATAGTAGCTAAGACGTTGTGTAGTTTTAAAATAGGTTGGATAAATACATGAGTGGGTATGAGTTGGACCTGACTAGCTTGTGCTACTAGGTCAGATGCCGTGCTCCTTCCTTAAGTGAATGTGACACCTGACTGCGTTAAGGCATTGGCTTAAGCCGGTGGGAGAATTGGACCTGCCTCACATGGGCCAGTAGGTCTCCTGCAGTGTTCCATCTTTAAGTTTATATATATATATATATATATATATATATATATATATATATATATATATATATATATATTATTATATTATATTATAATAATAAACAATGGTTAGGTGCAGAATGATTTCTGCGAAATTATTGCATACACAAATTTTCGCTTGCCTTATTCGGCAAGAAGAGCGTTGTTATTTAAGCCAAAATAGCAAGTTTTACCTATTCGGCACGACATATATACCCACCGTCGTTATTTAAAAAAAAAAATGTATGTAGTCACATTTCTTAAAGACATTCGTTATATACCAATATACGTACATGTTCCAGCCGTAATGATAGATATGTTGGAAGTTCAGTAAGAAACTTTCTAATTAGAATACGTGAGCACACAGGTGTATCATACAGCACACAGGTGTATCATACAACACACATGTGTATCATACAGCACACAGGTGTATCATACAGCACACAGGTGTATCATACAGCACACATGTGTATCAACAATTATTTTATTCCAGAAATTAACAATTATTCATTCCAGAAATTAACAATTATTCAGTTCCTGAAGAATTCAAATTAACTAATATTACTGTCACGAGGGACATGGTTATCAAACAGATAGATAAACTGAAGCAAAATAAGTCCCCGGGACCCGACGAGTTGTTTTCCAGGGTACTTAAAGAATGCAAAATGGAACTTAGTCAGCCATTAACGAATGTGTTTAATACGTCCATCCTAACTGGTGTTGTGCCAGAGATGTGGAAGATAGCTAATGTAGTTCCTATATTCAAATCAGGGGATAAGTCCATTCCATCAAATTACCGTCCAATAAGCCTCACGTCTATAGTAGGCAAATTATTAGAATCAATTATAGCTGATATTATCAGAAGTCACCTTGAAGAACATAATTTGATTAATGAATCTCAGCATGGGTTTACGAGAGGTCGTTCCTGCCTGACAAATTTACTGACATTTTTCAATAAAACATTTGAGGCAGTAGACAGTGATAAAGAATATGATATAGTTTACTTGGATTTCAGTAAGGCCTTCGATAGAGTACCTCACAAGAGACTCTTAAGAAAGGTGGCAGCTCATGGTATAGGAGATAAAGTTCTAGCATGGATAGAGGCATGGCTTACCAATAGAAAGCAAAAGTTTCCATTAATGGGGTCAAATCTGAATGGGGATTTGTCACTAGTGGCGTTCCACAAGGATCAGTTTTGGGCCCATTGTTGTTCATAATTTACATTAATGACCTTGATGAAGGAATTGCAAGTGACATGAGTAAATTTGCTGATGATACAAAAATAGGCCGTATAATTCATTCTGAGGAGGATAACAGTGAACTCCAGGAGGATTTGGATAAATTAATGTCTTGGTCTGAAAAGTGGCAGATGAAGTTCAATGTGGACAAGTGTAAGGTGCTTGTCGTTGGTAATGAAAATATCCCTCGAATTTATAAACTAGGTGAAGTTGAGCTTGATCATACAGAATGTGAAAAAGACTTGGAGTCATGGTAAGCAGAAATCTAAAGCCAAGACAACAGTGCCTAAGTGTGCGCAATAAGGCTAACAGATTACTAGGATTTATTTCAAGAAGTATAAGCAACAGAAGTCCAAAAGTTATTTTACAGCTCTATACATCACTAGTGAGACCTCATTTGGATTATGCAGCTCAGTTTTGGTCTCCTTACTACAGGATGGATATAGATTCATTGGAGAACATACAAAGAAGAATGACTAAAATGATTTACAGTATAAGAAATCTCCCGTATGAAGATAGACTTAGAGCGTTGAATCTCCACTCTCTGGAGACGTAGAATGAGGGAGATATCATCGAGGTGTACAAGTGGATGATGGGCATAAACAAAGGAGATATTAATAAAATACTGAGGATATCGAACCAAGTAAGAACGAGAAATAACGGATTTAAATTGGATAAATTTAGATTTAGAAAGGACATAGGCAAGTACTGGTTTTCGAACAGAGTTGTAGATGCGTGGAACAATCTTCCGAGTACTGTGATAGAGGCTAGGACCTTGGGTGGCTTTAAAAAGAGATTGGACAAATATATGAGTGGGAGGGGCTGGGTTTGATTTGTGTCGTGAGTACGGGAATAAATTTTTAGGTAGTGGTGGTTTTGATAAGGACCTGCCTTGTATGGGCCAGTAGGCCTTCTGCAGTGTTCCTCCATTCTTATGTTCTTATGTTCTTATACAGCACACAGGTGTATCATACAGCACACAGGTGTATCATACAGCACACAGGTGTATCATACAGCACACAGGTGTATCATACAGCACACAGGTGTATCATACAGCACACAGGTGTATCACACAGCACACAGGTGTATCATACAGCACACAGGTGTATCATACAGCACACAGGTGTATAACACAGCACACAGGTGTATCACACAGCACACAGGTGTATCATACAGCACACAGGTGTATCATACAGCACACAGGTGTATCATACAGCACACAGGTGTATCATACAGCATACAGGTGTATCACACAGCACACAGGTGTATCACACAGCACACAGGTGTATCATACAGCACACAGGTGTATCATACAGCACACAGGTGTATCATACAGCACACAGGTGTATCATACAGCACACAGGTGTATCATACAGCACACAGGTGTATCACACAGCACACAGGTGTATCATAAAGCACACAGGTGTATCATACAGCACACAGGTGTATCATACAACACACATTTATATCATACAGCACACAGGTATATCATACAGCACACAGGTGTATCATACAGCACACAGGTGTATCACACAGCACACAGGTGTATCATACAGCACACAGGTGTATCATACAGCACACAGGTGTATCATACAGCACACAGGTGTATCATACAGCACACAGGTGTATCATACAGCACACAGGTGTATCACACAGCACACAGGTGTATCATACAGCACACAGGTGTATCATACAGCACACAGGTGTATCATACAACACACATTTATATCATACAGCACACAGGTATATCATACAGCACACAGGTGTATCATACAGCACACAGGTGTATCATACAGCACCCTCGATAAAATTAGCCAAACCCACTTACATCCCTCCCCCACCGTAAGACTACATTCCGAAACTAAAGGTCACATACTTAGCGCTAATGATTATGAAATAACGGGTAACAATATGGGATAAGTTAGATTTAAGATTTTTATAGAGAGTTTAAGCACTAGGGAACTCCAGTTTAAATAGACGTTGTCATATTTACTTTAAAATAGTTATGTTACCCCCCTGCTTGAGTTTTCTCTTATTGTTGACCTCACTGTGAGCACTGTGTAGCTGGGTCAAGGTCGGCTAAACTAACTGGTACGACTGTGACTGTTGTCTCATCTCTTAATTGTCTTTAAACTTTTTATTCTTTGTTAATGACTTCTGTCTTTTATATTTAGTACATGTGTTGTAATCTTTTTACAGATCCTCTCTTCGTATAAGAATATGTATGTCTGTTTGTATATATATATATATATATATATATATATATATATATATATATATATATATATATATATATATATATATATATATATATATATATGCAAAAAGATCACAGTAATCAGGTGATATCAAAATATGCAAGACAACCACTATGAAAAATAGAGGAATTCCAAGCGCTTTCGTGACTACTCACATTATCAAGGAACTATAAAAGGAAACATGACAAGAGGACTTATATAAGGGGCAAGACTACACCTCACAGTAGCGTAACATCGCACGACTCTGTTAAGAGGAAAACAAGAAAGGACCTGAAACTCTTCCCAAGAATTAAGATTAGTCCAATTTATCATTAAATTCTTCCCAAATTTGAGGTATCTGTGGAGACAAAAACGTTATCCATGGAGGCAAAGAAGGGAATGTACGAAAGTATAGTGGTAAAACACTCTTATATGGGTGTGAAGCATGGGTTGCAAATGCTGCAGCGAGGAGGCGGCTGGAGGCAGTGGAGATGTCCTGTCTAAGGGCAATGTGTGGTGTAAATATTATGCAGAAAATTCGGAATGTGGAAATTAGGAGAAGGTGTGGAGTTACTAAAAGTATTTGTCAGAGGGCTGAAGAGGGGTTGTTGAGGTGGTTTGGTCATTTAGAGAGAATGGATCAAAGTAGAATGACTTGGAGAGCGTATAAATCTGTAGGGAAAGGAAGGCGGGGTAGGGGTCGTCCTAGAAAAGGTTGGAGGGAAGGGG
>WNWK01001458.1:235000-270000 GCA_009830355.1 Cherax destructor | reverse complement strand
TCATGATGTATATACGTGTGAAACAATTAATTGATACTCTGACTTCGTCGATTTTTTGTATTAAAAGTATTTTGAAAACAAACGCAATACTTGCTTTATTCAAGTAAAATAAGCTCACTTTATTCAGAAATATAGGATTGCGCAGTGTTATTAAAATCAGATATATAAACTGCATGATTCGCCAAACACACACACACACTAGTCGCTACTAGGTCACTCTTCCTGCTCCATAAGCTTTATCATACCTCTTCTTAAAGCTATGTATGGATCCTGCCTCCACTACATCATTTCCCAGACTATTCCACTTCCTGACAACTCTGTGACTGAAGAAATACTTCCTATCATCCTTGTGGTTCATCTGAGTCTTCAGCTTCCAACTGTGTCCCTTTGTTGTTGTGTCCCATCTCTGGAACATCCTGTCTCTATCCACCTTGTCGATTCCTCTCAGTATTTTATATGTCGTTATCATATTCCCTCTAACTCTCCTGTCCTCCAGTGTCGTCAGGTCGATTTCCCTTAACCTCTCCTCGTAGGACATATTCCTTAGCTCCGGGACTAGTCTTGTTGCAAACCTTTGCACTTTCTCTAGTTTCCTTACGTGCTTGGCAAGGTGTGGGTTCAAAACTGGTGCTGCATACTCCAATATGAGCCTAACGTACACAGTGTACAGGGTCCTGAACGATTCGTTATTAAGATGTCGGAATGCTGTTTTTAGGTTGCTAGGCGCCCGTATGCTGCAGCAGTTATTTGATTAATGTGCGCCTCATTAGATATGCCCGGTGTTATACTCACCCCAAGATTCTTTTCCTTGAGTGAGGTTTGTAGTTTCTGGTCCCCTAGACTGTACTCTGTCTGCGGTCTTCTTTGCCCTTCCCCAATCTTCATTGGGGAACTCCAGGACTCCAGGAGCCAGTTGCTGGACCAGGCCTGCAGTCTGTCCAGATCCCTTTGTAGTTCTGCCTGGTCCTCGTCCGATTGAATTCTTCTCATCAATTTCACATCATCTGCAAACAGGGACACTTCATAGTCTATTTCTTCCGTCATGTCGTTCACAAATACCAGAAACAGCACCGGTCCTAGGACTGACCCCTGTGGAACCCCGCTCGTTACAGGCCCCCACTCTGACACCTCGCCACGTACCATGACTCGCTGTAGTCTTCCTGACAGGTATTACCTGATCCATTGTAGTGCCTTCCCTGTTATCCCTGCCTTGTCCTCCAGCTTTTGCGTTATTCTCTTGTGTGGAACTGTGTTAAACGCCTTCTTACAGTCCAAGAATATGCAAGAACTCGTTTAAAATTAAGTCATTTCTAAAATTTTCTCTTATACGTTTGAAGATATATTTTTCATTTATGTTAAGTTAAAAATAATAATTTTGTACCAAAAGAACCTTTTTATAACAAGCGCAATTTAATTTAGCCTAATCCAACTAAATATATTTTAGATAAGTTTACAATAATTTAATAATAAACACAATGAAATATATTTTTTTCGTTAGGTTGAGAATGATTTTTGCGAAATTATTGCATACACAAATATTCGCCTGCCTTATTCGGCAAGAGGAGCGTTAAGCCAAAATCGCAAGTTTTACCTATTCGGCACGACATATATATAAACTCAACATAAGCCATAATCAACGACTGTTATTGAATAAACAGAAATATGGACTGGGATTCGACATGTAGTCCTGGCATGTGATAGTTCCAGTGCTGTGCCACTGGACTGTGAGACTTTTAATAGGAAGGCTTCATAGACAGCAGCTTCGTGACATTTTTGCGTCAGTGGCCATCAGCTGTGACCCTTCTGTCACTTTTGTGCTGTCTGTGAAACTTATTGACAGCCTCCTACTGAAAGCAATAGGCCAGCACCTTGGTTCGAATCCTCGTTCATTCTCTTGCTTATTTAATATATGTATATGTGTGTGTGAGTTTGTTTTATATTAAGCAAAACACAAACTCGCGCTGATAAACAAACACACAAGAAATATTTAACTATTGCATTATATCCCCTGGGACGGTTGCCAACATAAACCAGTCTTGAAACAGCAAGCAAGAGCTCGGCTAGGAAAAAAAAAAGAGCAGGAGTGACCAGCTTCTCCCTGGGCCGACGAGGCGTCGCCGGCACAACTTGACCAGGCACCCGGCAACACATGCCTGGGAAGCAAAACAAAAACCGTCCTTGGTTTAGATACTGACGGCTCTCTGTCACACGGAGTGATACTGGACTCGTCTGAATGAATCAACGATACTTAATCGAAGTGCAGCAAAGACTTGCTCCATTTAATATTTCTGTAGTCGCTCTTTGAGGCGTTAGCAATGTTTTACTTTGTAGATGACTGTTTTGAGGTTGTGAACATTCTTATATATGGATGACTTTTTCTGAGGTTGCTGACAACTTTTGTTTCTATGGAGACCTATGTTCTGAGGTTGTTGAGAATGTTTGTCTCTATGGATCACTATATTTTGTGGATCCTGGGATAGTTTGTTTCTATGTATGTCTGTACGAGTATGTTCTATGTGTGTTGAGAATGTTTTTGTCTGTTTCTGAAAGTACTTTTTCCAGTTCTTTCGAAGTTTACGATATTCAGCTGAACAAACCTTGTAAGCTGCTGATATCTAAGCGTCTAAGTGAAGATGTTGGTGTCACAGACTGCGCACAACCTGGAGGTTGTTAGACAAGTTTCTGCTCGTAAAAAGGCAAAGGCTGCAGCAGACTGCTCTGAACGTCTGTTTTCTGAGAAGTTTGTGAAAAATAAATGTTGTGAAATGTTAAAATAAAAATTGTTCCATTGTGGATACTACTCCATGACTTGGCAAAAATGTTGTTTTTTTGTCAGTCATATAAAGCAAAAATAATGTGTTGATGAAAGTGTTTCTATCGTAGACCGAAGAGGTCTTGCTGGCTGGTTAGCTGGTCTATAAGCCGAGAAGCGGGTATAAATCAACCTGCAAATTACGGAACGGGTGGTATTTGAACCCATGGCAAGCGAGTCCTAAACCTCACAGGCGTAGAATTAGGGGATATGATTGAGGTGTATAAATGGAAAACAGGAATAAATAAAAAGGATGTAAATAGCGTGCTAAAAATATCTAGCATAGACACGACTCACAGCAATGGCTTAAAGTTAGAAAAATTCAAGATTCAGGAAGGATATAGGAAAGCACTGGTTTGGTAATAGAGTTGTGGATGAGTGGAACAAACTCCCGAGTACCGTCATAGAAGCTAAGACGTTGTGTAGTTTTAAAAATAGGTTAAATACATGAGTGGGTGTGGGTGGGTGTGAGTTGGACCTGACTAGCTTGTGCTACTAGGTCAGATGCCGTGCTCCTCCCTTAAGTGAATGTGACTGACCTGACTAGGTTAAGGCATTGGCTTAAGGCGGTGGGATAATTTGACCTGTCTAGCATTGGCCAGTAGGCCTGCTGCAGTGTTCCTTCTTTCTTATGTTCTTAAATACAGGTTAATATTTCTTAACCTAACTTAACCAAGCCAACCCAAGATTAAAAAATATATAAGTTTTGCTGAAATTCCAAGCATGCAAAAATAAACACACTGCAGTTCACGTGAATATTGGCTTCTTGACTGAAGAGCAAGCCAGACATCTACTCAGATATGGACATCCTCTGCATTACATGACTATACATACTCATTTCGTTAGCTACTTCCAGTGCTTATGTGAATGGATGACAAGACGTCGAGGTTTGCTATTAACCTTCGTGTCCTTTATAAACACTTGCCCTGGACCACTTTCAACACTTAACTAGATAGTCGAAGCAAAGATTAAAGTGCAAGGAACAAGTACACACTCCTATGGTTACAGTAGTACCGACTGGGTGGCTTAGAAACTGCTCAGTTAGAGATTGACCTTAAAGGAAGTCACTAAAGTATTCGACAAAATCAAAGATTCTTAATTCTTGTAGTTTTGCCAAGAATTTCTATGTTATACTTTGGCAAAAGACCCAGCAATGTCTACTGCAATTAGACATCCATCTTGAAGTCATTGATTGACTTGCCACACAATACAGAGATTCAACATGTTAGCTGCAAAGTGCCCTTTGTAGCAACCAAACTGACTACTACACAGAAGCAAGTTTTAGTTAAAAATAATGTTGCGTGTTGTTTGATTATTGTGTCAAGAATGACAGTAGTGACAATGGTCTGTAGTTGCTTGTAACTGGCTAGATATTTACGACTATAAACTATATTTGCCTTCATTCATAAAGAAAGCCATATGCGTTTAACTTAGAATCACCTCTTATTCATATCTAATTGTTCAACAAACCCACATATCAATCTTTCGTCCAGGTCCTTAGCCTTGCCTATTTCCAGCAATTTAAAGAGATAATATAGAACGTAAGGTTATACGGTCCCCTCTAAAAATTGTGCGACAGCTCTTGAACCGAGCCTTGAATATTAGCTGTCTTGATCTGTGACATTTATTGGCAGGTAAAATGGTCTACAAGTAAGCCAGTTTGCTCTTGATTACTGGTAATGACATTCGCAGCCCTTTGATAAGAGGTGTAATTACTTCATAGGATAGAGATCCTTGATGAATAAGACAAATGTATAACACATGGGTATGTTCACTGCCAAGAGAGATACACAGGTATTGCACATGTATCTTATTCATCAACTTATCGACATTCTATACCATTAATATAATGGATTTCCTTGTTGATCCCTAACTGAAGACCCGGAGGTTTTGAATCCCTCTCTACCAGATGCCTGCTTTTCTTTTTCCATCGCTGCTTCGGTGGAGATTCTTGTTACGGCCAGAGGGACACCATTACCTTCCTCTTCCACTCCTTGTCTGTATTGCCTCATGGCAGCGACAGCCGAACTTCGCCGTATCTGGAAGCTTGTGTGTACGGAGCACAAGGTTTATGTATGAGAGGGCATGTATCTGTGTATAGCAGACACTTTATATCATTAGGGTACCAGCTGCTCCCCATCACCTAACACAGGGGGGTTCCCAACCTTTCATATGCTCCTCACTCCTAGGAAATGTTTGATTAATGTTGCACAACCTATGAAAGTAATATCACATTTGAAGATTAAGTCAAATTTCTAATTTTTTTTTAATCACAAATTCAACCAAATATACAGTACTGAAGGTGAACAAATTGAACTCAAAAATGAACTTTTATTTCAATGCATAAAATGCAAATATAAACTGAGTAATTAGAAAAGTTTTTGGTAAAATAAACGGAATTGTGCTTTCATTAGGACTCTTTGTCGCACTCCCTGGGGTGCGTGCACCCCAAGGAGTGCGTGCACCCCGGGCTGGAAAACCCCTGATCTAATACATGAGTGACAAAAATCCCGTCCTCCAAATAGGACGGGGCTGTTTGTCCCTCATTGCAGTTCCTTAATTTTTGACAGCTCTAAATCTTTGCAAAAGAGAAATACTTGATTTTCTACGTTAGGTTAAGCTAAATTAACCTGTGCACGTAAAGTTAATAACAATAATCTTTATTTCTACAAGTACATGTACAAGGTATACAGGCCTAGTTGACATCAATGACATACTACTATATAGAAAGGCCCTTGTTATGCAGAACATTTCGGGCAAATTAGGTCAATTTTGTCCCAGGATGCGACCCACACCAGTCCACTAACACCCAGGTACCCATTTTACTGATAGGTGAACTTTGTACAGTTGGCGTCTTAAGGAAACACGTCCTAATGTTTCCAACCGTACTGGGGATCGACCCCCGGATCCCAGGTAATAAGTAAAAAAAATAACTGAACGGCTTATGTCTGGCAGTGGGGAAGCTAGTGTAGTGCCTGAGATAGTTGGAATCCCGACGCTGACTGTCTGAAGGACAGGCTGCGTCACCACTCAACTCGACCAGACGTGCTATACTCCATTTAAAAAAAAAAATGTTGTTTACATCTGTGGCGGCCACTCCTAAGGTGCCCAGTTACCTGAGCCTGCCCTAATTAACCTACTATTAAGGCAGACATGGCATCATAAAAGCAAAGTTATGAGAGGAAGGTCAACTCAAGAGTAATTGTTTTGTGAGTTGACGATGCAACACTGCCGCACATGGAACACCGTGGCTGCGCAACACTGCTCACACTAACATAAACACCTTTTGGAGCTGAAAAACACAAATCATTTCTTAATAGTTTTTTAATCCATCCGCCAGTTTCTTAGCAAATTCGATTATTTATTTATGCCGTATTTTTAATTTTAACTCTTATTTCACAAAGGATATATATACCCTGGGTGGAGAGGGACTTTAAATCAGCGTATATATGGGGAGAGTTTACTTTTAGCCATATTTTAAGAATTAAAATATTCTTGTCTTGTGGTGAAGAGATTACCATGCAACCTTGATGACTATAGTGTAGTCGATAGGCTTCAAACCCCATTAACCGGTTACTTCACAACGGATTAACTTTTCTCTTCGAACCTCACTAGAAAAAAAATAAGCCAAATTATATATTTTGATGTCAGAAGGGATTGAAATATATTCTAAACTGCCATTGCTTGGATAATTGGGCTTAAGGCCTAAGGATTGCTCATAAGGTCATTAATTAAGGCTGAGTGTTACATGTTCACCACAGGTCAAGAATTCTTTAATCCTTAAAACAGAAATTATTGTAAGCTCTCACTATGCACACACACACACACACCTGGAGTATACCTGGAGAGGGTTTCGGAGGTCAGAGCCCCCGCGGCCCTATCTGAGACCAAGCCTAGTGGTGGAATCAAGGTCTGATCAAGCAGGCTGTTACTGCTGGCAACACGCAAACTGGCGTGCGAACCACAGCCCGGCTGGTCAGGTACTGACTTTAGGTGCCTGTCCAGCGCCTTCTTGAAGACAGTCAGGTAACCCCCCTTATGTATGCTGGGAGGCAGTTGAACAATCTTAGGCCCCTGACACTTATTGTGTTGTCTCTCAGTGTACTCGTGACCCCCCTGCTTTTCATTGGGAGAATGTTGCATCTCCTGCCGAGTCTTTTGCTTTCATAGGGAGTGATTTTCGTATGCAAGTTTTTTTACCAATCTCTCTAGGATTTTTTAAGTGTGTATTATCTTGTATCTTTCTCGCCTGCGTTCCAGGGAATACAAATCAAGGGACTTCAACCGTTCCCGGTAATTTAGGTGTTTTATCGTACTTATATGTGCCGTGAAAGTTCTTTGTACACTCTCCAGGTCAGCAATTTCGCCTGCCTTGAAGGGGGCAGTTAGTATACAGCAGTATTCCAGCCTAGAGAGAACAAACTATTTGAAGAGAATCATCATGGTCTTTGCGTCCCAAGTTTTGAAGGTTCTCATTATCCATCCTATAATTTTTCTAGCAGATGCTGTAGATACATTGTTGTGGTCTTTGAAGGTGAGATCCTCTGACATTATCACTCTTAGGTCCTTCACATTACGTTTTCGCTCTATTGTGTGGTTAGAATTTGTTGTATACCCTGATACAGTTTTAATTTCCTCAAGTTTTCCATATCTGAGTAATTGAAATTTCTCTTCATTCAACTTCATATTTTTTTGAGTGGCCCATTTGAAGATTTGGTTGATGTCCACTTGGAGTCTTGCGGTGTCTTCGATGGAGGACACTGTCATGGCAATTTGGGTGTCGTCTGCAAAGGAAGACACGGAGCTATTGCTTACATCTCTGTCTATGTCAGATATGAGGATGAGGAATAGGATGAGAGCGAGTACTGTGCCTTGTAGAACAGAGCTTTTCACCGTAGCTGCCTCAGACTTTACCCTGTTTACTATTACCCTTTGTGTTCTATTTGTTAGGAAGTTATAGATTCATCTACCAACTATTCCTGTTATTCCTTTATCACGCATTTTGTGCGCTATTACACCATGGTCGCACTTGTCGAAGGCTTTCGCAAAGTCTGTGTGTACTACATCTGCATTTTGTTTACCCTCTATAGCATCCAGAACCTTGTCATAGTGGTCCAGTAGCTGGGACAAGCAGGAGAGGCCTGCTGTAAACTCGTGTTGCCCTGGGTTGTGTAATTGATGGGTATCTAGGTGGTTGGCGATTTTGCTTCATAGAACCCTTTCAAAGATTTTTATATGGGATGTTAGTGCTATCGGTCTGTAGTTATTTGCAATTGCTTTACTACCATCTTTGTAGAGTGGAGCTGTGTCTGTTGTTTTTAGTGTGTGTGGGATGACCCCTGTGTCCACGCTCCCTCTCCATAGAATGCTGAAGGCACGTGACAGGGGCTTCTTGCTGTTCTTGATGAACACGGAGTTCCATGAGTCCGGGCATGGGGCAGAGTGAATGGGCATGTCATTTACTGCCTTTTCAAAGCTGTTCCTGGAATTGCTGGGAAGTTGCGTCCTGAAGCTTGTATACAACCACAATGACAAGGTTTTCAATCTTTACTGCTAAAACTTCAACTGTATTATTTGAGGTGTTTAGTAGCTCTGAGCAAATGAGCGACTGTGACGCACAAATCAGCCTTCCCCAACCTTGTTGCCTGTTTAGTCTGTCGCATCTGAATATGGGACCCATATTTCGTTGTCAAAATGATCTCTCACACACACACACACACACACTTGCCTAATATGGGCCAACAGGCCTATTGCAGTATTTCTCTTTTTTTTTTTATGTTTTCCCTCAGCATTCCTGTCATCGATTTTTCTTCCTAACAAGAAACGCCGAGACAACATCCCAATGACTTAAACGCAGCCTGAGCAGCAACTTGATACAGAAATGCAACAGGATAAGAAACCCCTGTTATTTCCCATTGGAGAGAGGAGCGACTCATCACTGAGGTCCAGGGATCGAATCCCCGGATTAAAAAAAATAAGAAGAAACCTTGATCCTTGCCCCTGATCTTCCAGCAGAGACTGAAGTAAACACATATGGCTGAGATGTCCCTATGGGAAGGAAAAAGCATTTGTGTGTCTGAAAAAATAAGTTGAGAGCATTGCGAAGATCAGCCTGAATGCTCACTCGAGCATTACCGATTGAACTGCCAGGCAACAGGACTGTGCCACCCTATTCCCATTTGACTCACCAGGGGCAGTTGTAGCCCATACGCACCACGCCCACACCAGTGATAAAACATCGAGATAGCTTGGCCTAGTCGAGCTATCAGAGAGCGGACCAGTCAAAGGCTTACGTATGGAGCAAGTCTTAGCCTGGCAAATTCGAGGACTCGAGTCCTGGAGGTGGTAAGTACGGTGCCTACTCTCTAAAGACGGTATTGGGATGTTGTTGTACAGAGGACCGTCAGAACTGTTATATCAGCACGCTTTTTGGTAAGACAGCGAGTGAGTGAATGACGGTGAAAGTGTTTTTTCTTTTTTTTCCTGGATCCCACAGCCTCGGCGGAGACGTCCAGTGTGTTAACAATAAAAACAAAAAGCCTGGTCCGTATGTCAGAAAAAAGCTTTATATAATGGTGCTCAAATTATTCTGTCAAGTGTTATACTGTTCTAAATATTCTTTCAAAGTTATACTGTTCTAAATATTCTTTCAAAGTTATTCTGTTCTAAATATTCTTTCAAAGTTATTCTGTTCTAAATATTCTTTCAAAGTTATACTGTTCTAAATATTTTTTCAAAGTTATACTGTTCTAAATATTCTTTCAAAGTTATACTGTTCTAAATATTCTTTCAAAGTTATTCTGTTCTAAATATTCTTTCAAAGTTATTCTGTTCTAAATATTCTTTCAAAG
Organism: Cherax destructor; assembly: GCA_009830355.1. Taxonomy (NCBI): domain Eukaryota; kingdom Metazoa; phylum Arthropoda; class Malacostraca; order Decapoda; family Parastacidae; genus Cherax; species Cherax destructor. Next base: position 260,337 of record WNWK01001458.1, on the reverse strand, counting down.
TTATTCTGTTCTAAATATTCTTTCAAAGTTATACTGTTCTAAATATTCTTTCAAAGTTATTCTGTTCTAAATATTCTTTCAAAGTTATTCTGTTCTAAATATTCTTTCACAGTTATTATGTTCTAAATATTCTTTCAAAGTTATTCTGCTCTAAATATTCTTTCAAAGTTATTCTGTTCTAAATATTTTTTCAATGTTATTCCGTTCCTATTTTTTTTCTCAACTCATGATTTTTTTCACTAATTCCTCTACCAAGTATGTGTCTTTTTTAATGTTATATTAGAGATATATTTATAGTTTATTACCCTAATATTATTATATAACTTTTTCAAAACGTTCTTCATTCGATAAAAAAAAATATCAAAATTATCAATATTTTTTTTTTTTTTTGGGGGGGGGAGTGCTAAACTCGTAGGAGTGATGCGGTGCCTGGGAAATGGGAGGCAAAAATCAGGTTTGATCCAAGGAAGGGAAGGGCGGCACTCCGTCTTTATAGGTATTTTATGTTTTACTTCTTTCGCAGCTTCAATATGCAATTTACGGTTCCTGCTTGAAGGTTTAGAGCTTCAATGTCAAGCTTTAGAGCTTCAAAGGGCGGGTTTAGAGCTTCAACGTGCGGGTTTAAAGCTTCAACGTCAAGCTTTAGATCTTCAACTTAAAGCATTAGAGCTTCAACGTGCAGCTCTAGAGCTTCAACGTGCAGCTCTAGAGCTTCAACGTGCAGCTCTAGAGCTTCAAAGTAAAGCTTCATATCTTCAACTGCAGCTTTAGAGCTTTAATGTGCAACTTTACAGCTTCAACAAAAAGCTTTACAGATTCAACGTCCAGCTTTAGAGCTTCAATATACAATTTCTGATCTCCAACATATAATTTCTGATCTCCATCACACAATTTCTGATCTCCATCACACAATTTCTGATCAACTCACAATTTCTGATCTCCAACACAATTTCAGATGTCCAACATACAATTTCCGACTCCAACATGCAATTTCTGAGCTCCAACATATAATTTCAGCGCTCCAATATGCAATTTCTGAGTTCCATCATGCAATTTCTGAGCTCCAACACAATATGTCTGATCTCCAACATACAATCTTTGATCTCCAACATACAATCTTTGATCTCCAACATACAATCTTTGATCTCCAACATACAATCTTTGATCTCCAACATACAATTTCTGAGCTTCAGCATACAATTTATAAGCTCCAACATACAATTTCTGATCTCCAAAATACAAATTCGAAGCTCAAACATACAATTTCAGATCTCCAGCACAATTTCTGATCAGCACACAATTTCTGATCTCCAGCACACAATTTCTGATCTCCAACACACACTTTCTGATCTCCAATATACAATTCCTGAGCAACATACAATTTCAGAGCTCCAGCATACAGTTTCTGATCATGCAATTTCTGATCTCCAACACACAATTTCTGATCTCCAACACACAATTTCTGATCCCAACACACAATTTCTGATCTCCAACCCACAATTTCTGATCTCCAACATACAATTTTAGAGCTCCAACATACAGATTCTGAGCAATATTTAACTTCTGAACTCCAGCACACAATTTCTGATCAGCACACAATTTCTGATATCCAACATACAATTTCAGAGCTCCAACATTCAGTTTCTGAGCAACATAAAATTTCTGATCTCCAACATACAGTTTCTGATCACACATTTTCTGATCTCCAACACACACTTTCTGATCTCCAACATACAATTTCAGAGCTCTAAAATACAGTTTCTGATCACCACAATTTCTAATCTCCAACACACAATTTTTGATCTCCAACACACAATTTCTGATCTCCAACACAATTTTAAGCTTTTATTTTTACTATCAATCACTTTCTTTTCATTCTTCATCTTTATTTCTTACATCAGTTATCTAATACTTACTTTCTAGTTATTTCACCTGAATGAGCACAACTTTCACTCTGTCGTTGTCATTCTGCTTCTCATGTGTCGTCTATGTCCTTTTTTTCCGTTTAATTTTTTATATACAAGACGACAGCGTAGCTATATCTTCACCTAGCTTTTAAATCTTCTTAGTTGACTTGCCCGAAATACACATGCATTCCAGCATGTGCATTACACATGCATTCCAGCATGTGCATTATACATGCATTCCAGCATGTGCATTATACATGCATTCCAGCATGTGCATTACACATGCATTCCAGCATGTGCATTACACATGCATTCCAGCATGTGCATTATACATGCATTCCAGCATGTGCATTACACATGCATTCCAGCATGTGCATTACACATGCATTCCAGCATGTGCATTACACATGCATTCCAGCATGTGCATTAACATGCATTCCAGCATGTGCATTACACATGCATTCCAGCATGTGCATTACACATGCATTCCAGCATGTGCATTATACATGCATTCCAGCATGTGCATTACACATGCATTCCAGCATGTGCATTACACATGCATTCCAGCATGTGCATTATACATGCATTCCAGCATGTGCATTATACATGCATTCCAGCATGTGCATTACACATGCATTCCAGCATGTGCATTAACATGCATTCCAGCATGTGCATTAACATGCATTCCAGCATGTGCATTAACATGCATTCCAGCATGTGCATTACACATGCATTCCAGCATGTGCATTATACATGCATTCCAGCATGTGCATTATAGCATGCATTCCAGCATGTGCATTACACATGCATTCCAGCATGTGCATTACACATGCATTCCAGCATGCTGCATTAGCAGTGCATTCATCACAGCATGTGCATTAACATGCATTCCAGCATGTGCATTACATGCATTCCAGCATGTTACAGCATTCACATGCATACATCTTCAGCATGTGCTTACACTGCATTCACATTGCATTCCAGCTTATGTGCATTACACATGCATTCCAGCATGTGCATTATACATGCTTCACATGTGCTCAGTGCATGTGCATTTCATTCACATGGCATTATGCATTCCAGCATGTGCATTACACATGCATTCCAGCATGTGCATTACACATGCATTCCAGCATGTGCATTATACATGCATTCCAGCATGTGCATTATACATGCATTCCAGCATGTGCATTACACATGCATTCCAGCATGTGCATTACACATGCATTCCAGCATGTGCATTATACATGCATTCCAGCATGTGCATTACACATGCATTCCAGCATGTGCATTACACATGCATTCCAGCATGTGCATTACACATGCATTCCAGCATGTGCATTACACATGCATTCCAGCATGTGCATTACACATGCATTCCAGCATGTGCATTATACATGCATTCCAGCATGTGCATTACACATGCATTCCAGCATGTGCATTACACATGCATTCCAGCATGTGCATTACACATGCATTCCAGCATGTGCATTACACATGCATTCCAGCATGTGCATTACACATGCATTCCAGCATGTGCATTACACATGCATTCCAGCATGTGCATTACACATGCATTCCAGCATGTGCATTACACATGCATTCCAGCATGTGCATTTCGGGCAAGTCAACTTTTTGCTTGACAGTATTTTATTACATGTTAAATACATATGTAGTTTACATGTGTAGATTTATTTTTTTTATATCTCCCTGTCAATATACTAAGAAATTTAGGAATTCCCCTTTAGCTAGTGAGAAAACATTCAATATTCTTTACAAAGCTGTTTCTATGTAACTTAGGCGAGAAGAATGGTATCCCCTTTCCCCAATTCCACACGCGCGTGTGTGTGTATGTATTCACGCGGATGTGTGTTCGTGAATCTCTGTATTTATACATGTCATGTATGTGCATTTGTGCGTAAGTATCCGCACCTGTTTGCTATCCCATGCATCTTGCTGCGTAGTTGAGTATTATTACTGAGGGACGCCAGAAGGCCATAAACTAACCGAACATTATCAACATTACGACTCACCCTGCCAAACACGAGCCAAATTTCGCTTGGTAGATACGTGGCCGGCATCCCACCTATCTTGATTACTAAATGAGCAGTGACGGAGATGACTGAGGGCCAGATATAGTAAGTGCAGGTGCGGCAGTATGAACCGATAAAGAAGTGGATATCAGCTGAGCGCCTGTCTTTCTGACGTGGTAAATGGCTGGGGGAGCTGGCTGTTTAACTGACAGATAGGAAACCTCCTTCCAGGATTCGGCTCTTCGACTAGACCGGTTAAGTCGCTGAAAGGAATGGCTAGTTTTTCCGAGAGACTGACGTTCCAGTCTCTGGAAAGTAACCCGCATGAAAGAGAGACAGAGACGCTTATAACGTTTCTGTCCGACTTGAAATACTTACAAGTCGGTCCACGTCGGACCGAAACGTTTTCATAAGCTTTTCACCCTCCTATGTGTGGGTTATTTGTATATTGTTTCAGTCACGGTATTGTACCTTTTTGTTCTTTATGTAGAATCTTGTATTTAGAATCTTTGGGTCATTCAGGGCAAAGTTCAGACTAGATCTCAAGTTTGCTTATTGCAGCTCAGTCTCTCTTACTACCCGCTTAAGATTCTGGTAACTCATTTCTTGTCTGCTCTGGTGTACGTCTGACTGTCAGTTAGCCTGACTGGCTGTTGGACTGATCGCGCAGTGAGATAGCTGCCTGATTATTTTCTTAACTGACTGGTTGACTGGTTTCCACTAAAGAGTGGCTGCCTTAACTGTTGCATTATCTGTTGAGTGACTGGCGAGATGAGCATCTTGCAAGGTGGTGAAGTAACTGCTTGAATAACTCACTAAATGAGAAAGATACGTTTTACCCCAAACCCGTTGACGTACCTTGTTGACTGGCTGCCGTAGCTCGTCTCGGCTAAAGTGGCCTGCTGTCTCTGTTGATGTACTTGCTGTCTCTGTTGACGTACTTGCTGTCTCTGTTGATGTACTTGCTGTCTCTGTTGATGTACTTGCTGTCTCTGTTGATGTACTTGCTGTCTCTGTTGATGTACTTGCTGTCTCTGTTGATGTACTTGCTGTCTCTGTTGATGCACTTGCTGTCTCTGTTGATGCACTTTCTGTCTCTGTTGATGCACTTGCTGTCTCTGTTGATGTACTTACTGTCTCTTTTGATGTACTTGCTATCTCTGTTGATGTACTTGCTGTCTCTGTTGATGTACTTGCTGTCTCTGTTGATGTACTTGCTGTCTCTGTTGATGTACTTACTGTCTCTTTTGATGTACTTGCTGTCTCTGTTGATGTACTTGCTGTCTCTGTTGATGTACTTGCTGTCTCTGTTGATGTACTTACTGTCTCTTTTGATGTACTTGCTATCTCTGTTGATGTACTTGCTGTCTTTGTTGATGTACTTAATATCTCTGTTGATGTACTTGCTGTCTCTGTTGATGTACTTGCTGTTTCTGTTGATGTACTTACTATCTCTCTTGATGTACTTGCTGTCTCTGTTGATGTACTTGCTGTCTCTGTTGATGTACTTACTATCTCTGTTGATGTACTTGCTGTCTCTGTTGATGTATTTGCTGTCTCTGTTGATGTTCTTACTGTTTCTTTTGATGTACTTGTTCTCTCTGTTGATGTACTTGCTGTCTCTGTTGATGTACTTGCTGTCTCTGTTGATGTACTTGCTGTCTCTGTTGATGTACGTGCTGTCTCTGTTAATATAGTTTGCTGTCTCTCTTGATATAACCTGCTGTCGAGGGTGTCGTAGCCTCCTGTCTCGGTTACCACAGGTTTCTGTCTACTTGCCATAGGTTGCCATCTTCGCTATCATACCTTGCTGTCTTGCTTGCAATTTATTTCTCTTTCACCATTGCCATGGTCTGCCATCTCTGTTGCCATATCTCTCTGTTCCAGCTGCCGCTGCTAGCTGGCAGAACAATCAAAATTAAACGGGTGTTTTAAGCGCCAAAGTTCATTAAGGTGGCAGTGTACCCCTGGGCCTCTTCCTATAGCCATCGCTAATTCGTTGTGTTTAATTAAATGCTCATTAATGGTGTGCTGGTAGGCGGTGACCTTGATGTGGATTCTCTCTCTCTCTCTCTCCCTCCTTCCAGAGTTGTGCAGAAGTAAGAATAAGAGTACTCGCTTTTATTTTTCAAGTATATATATATATATATATATATATATATATATATATATATATATATATATATATATATATATATATATATATATATATATATATATATATATATATATAATTTCATACGCCTGCCCGCCCAGTTAATTCACACCGGGTCAGTATGACACTGGTATGGGCGGGGTCTTATCAGATTTACCTGATACCAAGTACCGGTCCAGACTATCAGACTGTTGCTCCTATCAACCTGCACCCCCCTCTCTTTAAATTCTAGTAAGGAAGGTAGTTGTTTTTATCACTAATACCAATGATTATATAATTATTTGATTAAACATACTGAACAACATTCATAACAATTATAATTAAACAAAACATAAATAATAATGAAAATGATAATAATAACACCAATAATAAAAACAATAATAATAATAATAATACTAATAATAATAATAATAATAATAATATAATAATAATAGACCTGAAGCTGCCATGGACAGTTGACACAAGACCCACTACTGATACTATGGAACCTTTGACACAAGATCCACTACTGTTGCTATGGAACCGTTGACACAAGACCCACTACTGTTGCTATGGAACCGTTGACACAAGATCCACTATTGTTGCTATGGAACCGTTAACACAAGACCCACTACTGTTGCTATGGAACCGTTGACACAAGACCCACTACTGTTACTATGGAACCGTTGACACAAGACCCACTACTGTTGCTATGGAACCGTTGACACAAGACCCACTACTGTTGCTATGGAACCGTTGACACAAGACCCACTACTGTTACTATGGAACCGTTGACACAAGACCCACTACTGTTACTATGGAACCGTTGACACAAGACCCACTACTGTTGCTATGGAACCGTTGACACAAGACCCACTACTGTTGCTATGGAACCGTTGACACAATATCCACTACATTTGCTATGGAACCGTTGATACAAGATCCACTACTGTTACTATGGAACCGTTGACACAAGACCCACTACTATTGCTATGGAACCGTTGACACAAGACCCACTACTGTTGCTATGGAACCGTTGACACAAGACCCACTACTGTTACTATGGAACCGTTGACACAAGACCCACTACTGTTACTATGGAACTGTTGACACAAGACCCACTACTGTTGCTATGGAACCGTTGACACAAGACCCACTACTGTTGCTATGGAACTGTGAATTTAAGATCCGCTGTTGGTCATGTGGATCTCCGTTATTATGGACCTTGTTACTATCGACCTTTGTTATTATGGACCTTTGTTATTATGGACCTTTGTTATTATGGACCTTTGTTATTATGAACATTTGTTATTATGGACCTTTGTTATTTACTGTGTTGTTAATTTCAGAGGCTTGGCAATATTGGGCACTAAGTTTTTTTCTTAGTATTATTAATTAAAAATGTTTAATCTGGCTTCTTTTGCTTACTTTCAAATTATTATATTATTATTATATTATTATTATTATTATTATTATTATTATTGCATAATTTATCTGGTGTTCCTACTAGTGTTACTATATGCACTTCTTACTGTGTTTTAAATAGCCTCGTCAGTCTTAATTCGCTTGTTTATACAAGTCACACTACATTTAGCTATGTCTGATTAATTTAAATTTTAAACAACTCAAGAATCACAGTCTTCTTACGCCCCATTTAAGGACCTAAGAAATGTGAATTTCTTTATTTTTCTTTCTAACTCCTCTGAAGATTGGTAAGTAAACACCCGAAAGCACCCAGTTTTTTTTTTTATTTCCTCACTATATTTTTTTATATATATATATATATATATATATGTGTGTGTGTGTGTGTGTGTGTGTGTGTGTGTGTGTGTGTGTGTCGTGCCGAATAGATAAAATTGGTCAATTAGCAAGAACTCATTTAAAATTAAGAAATTTCTAAAATTTTCTCTTATACGTTTAAAGATATATTTTTTTTTTTTTTGTTAATGTAAAAATTAATAATTTTGTACCAAAAGAACCTTAGAAAACTTACCTAACCTTATTATAACAAGCGCAATTTAATTTAGCCTAATCCAACTAAATATATTTTAGATAAGTTTACAATAATTTAAAAGGTTTAGAATGATTTTCGCGAAATTATTGCATACACAAATTTTTGCTTGCCTTATTCGGCAAGACAAACTCAAATTTTACCTATTTGGCACGACAAATATATATATATATATTTATATATATATATATATATATATATATATATATATATATATATATATATATATATATATATATATATATATATATATATATATTGTATTGTTTTATCATTTACTATCGCGTTGATCTAGAAGGAAATTAATTAAGATGAATTGCTTTATTAGTGTAGAATTTGCATAGAAAACCTATTCATAGAGTTTATTATCATTTATTTCTTGTGACCGTTTCTTTATTTAAGAGCTGTTGGAGTTTCTTTTTTTTTTGTGTGTGTGTACTCACCTTATTGTGGTTGCAGGGGTCGAGACTCAGCTCCTGGCCCCGCCTCTTCGCTATCCGCTACTGGGTCTCTGCTCTCCCTGCTCCATGAGCTTTATCATACCTTGTCTTAAAACTATGTATGGTTCCTGTCTCCACTATATCGTTCGCTAGACTATTCCACTTCCTAACTACTCTATGACTGAAGAAATACTTCCTAACATCTCTTTGACTCATAGGAGTCTTCAACTTCCAATTGTGACCCCTTGTTTCTGTGTTCCCTCTCTGGAACATCTTGTCTCTGTCCACCTTATCTATTCCTCGCAGTATTTTATATGTCGTTATTATGTCTCCCCTAACCCTCCTGTCCTCTAGTGTCGTCAGGCCGATTTCCTTTAACCTTTCTTCGTAGGACAATCCCCTTAGCTCTGGGACTAGTCTTGTTGCAAACCTTTGCACTTTCTCTAATTTCTTGATGTGCTTGACCAGGTGTGGGTTCCAAACTGGTGCTGCATACTCCAGTATGGGCCTGACGTATATGGTGTACAGAGTCTTGAACGATTCCTTAGTGAGGTATTGGAACGCTATTCTTAGGTTTGCCAGCCGCCCGTATGCTGCAGCAGTTATCTGATTAATGTGTGCCTCAGGAGATGTTCTCGGTATTATACTCACCCCAAGATCTTTTTTCTTGAGTGAGGTTTGCAGTCTTTGGCCACCTAGACTATACTCTGTCTGCGGTCGCCTTTGCCCTTCCCAGATCTTTATGACTTTACATTTGGCAGGGTTAAATTCAAGGAGCCAGTTACTAGACCAGGCTTGTAGCCTGTCCAGGTACCTTTGTAGTTCTGCCTGATCCTCGACTGATTTAATTCTTCTCATTAACTTCACATCATCTGCAAACAGGGACACTTCTGAGTCTATCCCTTCCGTTATGTAATTCACATATACCAAAAACAGTACAGGTCCTAGGACTGACCCCTGTGGAACCCCACTCGTCACAGGTGCCTACTCTGACACCTCGTCACGTACCATGACTCGTTGTTGCCTCCCTGTCAGATATTCTCTGATCCATTGCAGTGCCTTTCCTGTTACGTGTGCCTGATCCTCTAGCTTTTGCATTAACCTCTTGTGAGGAACTGTGTCGAACGCCTTCTTGCAATCTCGTGTCTTACTTCTGTTACCTTGTCATAAAACTCCAGTAGGTTTGTGACACAGGATTTTCCTTCCCTGAAACCGTGCTGGTTGTCGTTTATAAGCTTGTGTCTTTCTAGGTGCTCCACCATTCTCCTCCTGATGATCTTCTCCATGACTTTGCTTACTATACACGTCAGTGACACAGGTCTGTAGTTTAATGCCTCGTGTCTGTCTCCTTTCTTAAAAATTGGGACTACATTTGCCATCTTCCACACCTCAGGTAGTTGCCCAGTTTCAATGGTTGTGTTGAAGATTTTTGCTAGTGGCACACACAACATCTCTGCTCCCTCTCTAAGGACCCACGGAGAGATGTTGTCTGGTCCCACCGCTTTTGAGGTATTGAGTTCACATAGCAGCTTCTTCACCTCCTCCTCGGTTGTGTGTATTTCATCCAGCACTTGTTGGTATAAATCCCTATTCTGAATTCCTGGAGTCCTTCCTGTCTCCTCTGTAAATACTTCTTTAAATCTCATGTTGAGCTCCTCACATACCTCTTGGTCGTTTTTTGTGAACCCCCCACCTTCCTTCCTCAGCCTGATTACCTGGTCCTTGACTGTTGTTTTCCTCCTGATGTGGCTATACAACAGCTTCGGGTCAGACTTGACTTTTGATGCTATGTCATTTTCGTATTGTCGCTGAGCCTCCTTTCTTATCTGTGCATATTCGTTTCTGGCTCTTCGGCTAATCTCTTTATTTTCCTGGGTTCTTTGTCTTCTGTACTTTTTCCATTTTCTAGTGCACTTAGTTTTTGCCTCCCTACACCTTTGGGTGAACCAAGGACTCGTTCTGGTCTTCCCGTTACTTCTGTTTCCCTTGGGGACAAACCTCTCCTCTGCCTCTTTGCATTTTGTTGTCACATAGTCCATCATTTCTTTTACTGGTTTTCCTGCCAATTCTCTCTCCCACTAAACGTCTTGTAGGAAGTTCCTCATGCCTGTGTAGATCCCCCTTTTGAAGTTTCGTTTTTCCCGTCCTATTCCTGCTCCCCTCTCTACTTGTAGCTCAATTATATAATCAAAACATACTAGGTCCAGTCTTGCTGGATCATCCTCAGCTCTCTCTCTCTGGTAGTGTCTCTAACATGTTGATGCATGATGTTTTCCAGTACCACATCCATCATCTTGGCTCTCCATGATTCAGGACCCCCATGGGGCTCCAGGTTTTCCCAATCAATCTCCTTGTGATTGAAATCACCCATAGCTAGTAACTTTGCTCTTCCCATGTGAGCTCTTCTGGCCACCTCGGCTAGTGTGTCTACCATTGTTCTGTTGCTCTCGTCGTATTCTTCTCTTGGCCTTCTGCAGTTCTGTGGCGGGTTGCACATTACAGCAATTACCACCTTATGGCCCTCAGACTGGATTGTTCCTACTATGTAGTCCCTTTCGCCCATTCCATCCATTCCTTCCACTTCCTCAAATCCCCACCGGTTCTTAATGAGCAGTGCTACTCCTCCTTCCCCTCTGCTCCCTCTATCTTTCCTGAGGATTTGATATCTGGGTGGAAAGATTGCAGCTGGTATCATCCTGGTGAGTTTCGTTTCTGTGAGTGCTATGTCTGGGGATGTCTACTTTATTCTTTCATGCCACTCCTCACATTTATTTGTTATTCCATCTGCATTTGAATACCAAACCTTCAACTTCTTTTCTAAAACTGTTGTCTGGGCGGAATTTTGGGGTTGGGAAAGTGGGAGATCTGATGAGGAACTATGGGTGGTTGGTGTGAAGGTGGAGTTTGTAATGAGGTGGGTGGGAGCGAAAGGTTTCCTCATTTAAATATCTTAATATTCCGCATATGTCTTGGATCAAAGAGCGAGTGGTTATAAAAAGAAAAGTGTCTGAGTAGAAGTTACCTTTCAAGAGATGGCCTTGATACCAGCAATGGCCTCTTGGTCCACGAGAAGGGCTCTTGATACCTTTCTCGGCTCAATACTGGTTAAGTGCTTCTCAATGAATAGATAATATAGAAGATGGGCATAAAACAAGGGCAGGGTCCTAAGAAATCTGTCCTAAACCAATCGTTTTCATAATTTATATTGATGATCTTCAGACGAAATTAGGAAAACACTGAGACTGCGGTCGGCTGCAGAAACATGCAAGACCTGAAGAAGCTTGGGCTGTAGTAGTAATCATAGTAGCAGTAGTAGTAGTCATAGAAGTAGTAGTAGTAGTCATAGCAGTAGTAGTGTCATGTGGGTTCTGATGGATTTGGTAATAACACAAATGCAGCTTGGATGGTAATTTATATTGGTAATTATAATGGAAGAACATTCTGAGCCGTCGCCTTTGCTGTCTACTCTCTGCTATCCTGATTTGAACTGAGGCTAGTGAGCGAGAGACGCTCACGGCATTCAAAGGGTGATCATGTGAAAGGCTTGTGACTCACTAACGGTTGGTAAGATGGAAAATACTACTACTGAACTACTACTGACAGCTCGGCCATGTTACGTATGGCATCCCGACATACAGCTAATACAAACTAGAGGTGACAGGCGTACGGCTCTGGGCTGATTCTATACAATATCAAAGTACACAACAGTTGAACATTATAACTATTCATAAGGATATTATCGGGATGGAAATTAATATAATGGATCTCATTGTAATGCATTACAAGGTATGATATATCATCGGTGGAATAGTACAATAAAAGAGATAAAAAAAAAATGATCGATCGATCTGTATTCGAGTGATCTCCGGATTCTGAGGAAATATATGTACAAAGAAGGAAGTGTTTAACAGACAAGGCAGATTCGGTGCACTCAAATCTTACTGTTAAATCTCAGAATTCGGAGAGAACGTGAACACAAAAAAAAAATTCTTGAATAATACTAAGTTGATATTGTAGCAGACAATTGAAATACAAGTTAAACTATATTATTCATCTATACAGGTTATTTACATTTAACCCCAACTCTGCTAGGGTGAGATTGACATATGCAGAATGATTATCATCTCTGGGAGGATCAAACTCTGTTGCAATGGGTAACTCAATTTGTGGTTGAGGAAGATCTAAATTGGTATTTACAAATGATACTTGAGGATTACTCAATACTTGTCGTGTATGTAGGGAATAACGACATTCAGGTTGATCATCTGACTGATTATTAGAGGTAGAGGGTACAGCATCAGGAGGATTGTCAGAGTCTGTCTCATTTGTCTGGTTGTCAGGGACCTGGTCCTCATTGCATACTAACTTCATATGATCTAAATGAGATTCTTTATACTGACCCATACTGATTTCTCTAACCTTATACTTATTTCCATTGATATGTTCAACTACTCGATAAGGACCAAGCATTGCAGACGTTTTGTTAAAGTTAGTCATCATAATTCTCGAACCTACTTTAACTTTGGTCGGTTTTGCTCGAGTATTAGTGACTCTTGTAAATTCTGCTGTTGATTTATGAAGTGTTTCACGGATCCTTCTGAAAACACTTTGAGCTTAGCTGGTATGAGTTGCTATGAAATTATCAAGACTGTAATTTGGTTTCGGATTAGAAAATAACAACTCATAAGGCAAACGCTTATCAACACCGTACAACGTATAATGTGGAGTGTCACCTATTGAAGCATTATAATCAGAATTTATTGAACACTGAACATCAGGTATAACTTCATCCCAGGTTGCACTATTGGGATTGATAGTGGCTCTCAAGACATCAAGTAGTTTCTTATTAGTTCTTTCCGCTAAACCATTACTGGCAGGATGGTGAGGAACAATGGTCGATTTAGAGATCTTGTTCAAAGTACACAAATTTTCAAGAATCTCATTACAGAATTCACCTCCATTATCTGTTATTAGGGACTTAGGAGTTGTGTGTCTGCAGATTATATGTTCTTTAAACGCTTTAGCTACTGTTTCGGCAGTCTTATCTGCAAATGGAACTAATTCACAATATCTGGTGAAATGATCTACCATAACACACAGATGTTTGTTGCCCTGGAGGAAACATTGGAAATTAGTTAACAGATCTAGAGCAACTCTTTCCCATGGCTCACTAGTAGTTGGATACACTTGGATTGGGTTAGGACCAGCAACATTGCCTTTATGTTACATACAGACACTACATTTCTTAACATTCTCAGTAATTTCAGTTGACATATGCGGCCAAAAGTATTTCAATCTGGCTTGTTTCACAGAACGATCCATACCAGGGTGTGCAACACCCGGTACATCGTGAACTAGCTATAAAGCTACATTCACTAGTGACTGTGGAATTACTAACTGGTATACCCTTCTACTAGGAGTACCCAGCTCGGCTGTTCGATAGTAATTTTTGGTTCATGACAAAGTCACTGATGGGTGCTGGTGGCTTCACAGTAAGAATAAGATCTTCCTAGAACAGGAATCTAATCACACCAGACCACATGGGATCTGTTCTTTGAACATTCTTTATGTCCTCAGCACTAAATGGAGATCAGCAGTTACTATACTAACATGACGCGATAAAGCATCTGCAACTACATTTGACTTGCCAGGTAAATGTTCAAAGGTAGTGTTGAACTAGTCATAGTAGTAGTAGTTATAGTAGTAGTAATAGTAGTAGTATTAGCAATAGTAGTAGTAGTAGTCATAGTAGAAATAGTAGTAGTAGTAGTCATAGTAGTAGTAGTAGTCATTGTAGTAATAGTAGTAGTCATAGTAGCAATAGTAGTAGTATTAGCAATAGTAGTAGTCATAGTAGCAATAGTAGTAGTCATAGTGGTAATAATAGTAGTAGTAGCAGTAGCAGTAATAGTAGTAGTAGTAGTAGTCATAGTAGTAGTAACTATATTTACTGAGCAGTTTGACAGCGTAGGTCACTCAGAGCCATAGAAAATAAATACATACAACACGCACAATAAAAACAAGGTTAAAATTAACAAAGAATAAAAGCAAGGCATATTAACACTCAACACTAACATAAAATAACAACATCGACTATAAACTCCATTAGATTATAAATTAATGTAAAAGGAAGTTTGGGCTGTTTACCTGGAGAGAATTCCAGGGGTCAACGCCCCCGCGGCCCGGTCTGTGACCAGGCCTCGTGGTCGAAGACATGGACAGTTAATATCAGTGGCGAGAAACTTAAGTAATAAACTTTGGCTTCAATAGTTTTATACACGAATGTAAAGTTTTATACACGAATGTAAAGTTTTATACACGAATGTAAAGTTTTATACACGAATGTAAAGTTTTTATACACGAATGTAAAGTTTTATACACGAATGTAAAGTTTTATACACGAATGTAAAGTTTTATACACGAATGTAAAGTTTTATACACGAATGTAAAGTTTTATACACGAATTTAAAGTTTTATACACGAATGTAAAGTTTTATACACGAATGTAAAGTTTTATACACGAATGTAAAGTTTTATACACGAATGTAAAGTTTTATACACGAATGTAAAGTTTTATACACGAATGTAAAGTGGATTGAAGTTTTTCCTGTCTGTTACTGGTAATGTCCTTGATGGTGGTGGATGTGATACATAGATACATAGAGATACATAGTCCTTCCCACCAACTCCATTTCCAAACAAGTTTCCAACATTTTTTCTAAGACCTCATTCCAAGTATCCACCTCCACATCCACCACCATCAAGGACATTACCAGTAACAGACAGGAAAAACTTCAATCCACGGCAGGGGTATACACAATCCCTTGTAATGGCTGCAGCAAATTATACGTTGGCGAAACATCCAGAGACCTCCAAACACGCATTTCAGAACACCAGTACGCAGGCAGATCTGACGACTCAAGAAATGCCTGTGTTCAACACCGAAATTTACACAACCATTTAATCAACTACAGAAACGCAAGACTCATCGCCAGAGAAGACAACACGCAATACCGAAGAATCCTGGAATCATCACTTATCTGTATATCCAACAACTTCAACCAGAACAACGGCTTCTACAACATAGCTGAACCTATTGCCAAGCAACTTCTTCAACGCTATCCCACCTAGAACTCAAGAATGGAACACTGCAGGTCCTTTAAGTCACACAATGTTTTTAACTATCACACTACTTTTAAGATTGTCACATGCAACTTTCTCCACCTGATCCAGCATTCTCCACCTGACTATACCCTATATATATTCATGTTGCTCATTTTCCAGGTAGATCTGTCTGTGACTCGATAAAGCCCACTGCGTGGGCGAAACGTTGTCAATAAAGGATCACATTATACTGCTTATGTGTTTATTTTTCCATTGTGTCGGTATTTTATACCATTTATTTCCACATTTCATGTTGACGCATAATGTAAAATACAAGTTCAAATCGTAACTGGATGGACCACTTAACTTTCATAATACCCTTCTCTTTTCCTCCCCTTCGCAATCCTACTCAACCCTCTTCCATCCTTCCCCATCCTTCTTCCTTCACCCTCCTTACGAAGGCCCTGGTCAGAAATGTACAACATATCTTGACAAAATAAAGCTATGAAACTTACAGGAGGGGGATATAATGTAACAGTGGGTGAAGGATATTTTGCCAGCAGTCATTCAGTATTTGGAACAGTCCTCCGATGTTGTAAGCACACATACAAAAACACTCCTTTATGAAACAACTGGGCAAACGCTTTGTAAATATCAGACTCAATCGATTCCCATGAAGACTATGACGGTGGTCACTGCAATTCTGAGTCCACCCACTGGCTTTATAGATTTCTAAGGGTTGATCTAAATATAAGGCTCAGTTGGTCTAACTGGCTAATGATGCCGACAAGTATACATAGAGACGATTTGCAGATATGTGTTGATAAAGCTCAATAATGAGCGAAACACTTGCCATTTGCTGATACTGAGCAAAAACCTCTCTCTTTCTTTCTATCATACACTGCCATGTTGAAGTCGATAGTAAGAACGCAGTGTATGCCGAACACTTAGAGGGAAAAAAAAACACAATACCTTTATTGAAGACGTTTCGGTCGTAGGACCTTGATCACTTCAAATCCTCGATCAATTGAAGTAATCAAGGTCCCAGAATAGGAACATTTTCAATAAAGATGTTCGAAGTGAATGCATTTGAGTTCGTTTATTCCCCGCCGATGCCATGTTACACTTCAGAGCTCTCTAGCGGTATCTCCTTGTATTTACCAGTAGCAGGTTCCCCTTTACTCTTCGTTATTTACAGAGAGTAACGTACAGTGGATACAGCAGGGCTGGCGAATAAGATGCATCTGCAACACCTGTGAATCTTTATTCTGTAATAAAAATACCCAAGTGTTTGCGCATTTGCTTTATTCATCAACCTGTCTGTGTTGTGTACCATTAATGTGATGTTACGGGCAGCAATGATTACCCCGAAGAACATAAAGGTGAAGGGGCTATTAATCTCCACAGGTACACATTAACTTAATTATTAGTAGTATAGTAGTAGTAGTAATAGTATAGCGGAGCTAGTCGTAGTCTTCAGTTCTAGCTATTCAATCTCCAATCATGTTTCTCAATACTGTTTCGTAATTATCTTCATTAACATTCGTAAAGTGTAGTAATTGGAACTTAGATGCAGTGGGGAACTTTATACAGGACAGCGTTTCGCCCACACAGTGACTTGATAAAGTCCACAGTGAGGACGAAACGTTGATTTGAATAAAGGGATCCACTACATCCAAGTGTTATCTCTTCCAGTCCATTAGAAAGAGGCAGCATAGAGTGGGGAGAGAGCCTTCTGCTTTATTATCTTGACCCCGTCTATCTTGATAGAAGTAGATATAGCTACTTCGCAACAGACAGTAAGGTCTTCTGTTTTGTCTTTTCAATGCATTCCAATGTTCGTTCTGTCTCTGTCTGTCTGTCTGTCTGTCTTCTTCTCTCTCTCTCTCTCTCTCTCTCTCTCTCTCTCTTCTCTCTCTCTCTCTCTCTCTCTCTCTCTCTCCTCTCTCTCTCTCTCTCTCTCTCTCTCTCTCTCTCTCTCTCTCTCTCTCTCTCTCTCTCTCTCTCTCTCTCTCTCTCTCTCTCTCCTCTCTCTCTCTCTCTCTCTCTCTCTTCTCTTCTCTCTCTCTCTCTCTTTCTCTCTCTCTCTCTACTCCGTTCCTTTATCTTCATTATCTTAATTTGCTATTCATATGAATTTTATTTTTTCGCTTCATTATCCAGTCCTTCTTTTTCTTCTCCTGGAATGCTGCTTGTCTTCCTGCTTCCTGGACATGTGATATGTGGTGTCTGTCTGGTGAGTGCTTGGTTTGTTCCTGGTAGATGTGTGGTTGTGGCTCTCTTCTGGGAGATGTGTGGTTGTGGCTCTCTTCTGGGAGATGTGTGGTTGTGGCTCTCTTCTGGGAGATGTGTGGTTGTGGCTCTCTTCTGGGAGGTGTGTGGTCGTGGCTCTCTTCTGGTAGATGTGTGGTCGTGGCTCTCTTCTGGGAGGTGTGTGGTCGTGACTCTCTTCTGGTAGATGTGTGGTCGTGGCTCTCTTCTGGTAGATGTGTGGTCATGGCTCTCTGCTCGTAGATGTGTGGTCGTGGCTCTCTCTCTTTGTAGATGTGTGGTCATGGCTCTCTTCTGGTAGATGTGTGGTCGTGGCTCTCTTCAGGTAGATGTGTGGTCATAGCTCTCTTCTGGTATATGTGTGGTCGTTGCTCTCTTCTGGTAGATGTGTGGTCGTGGCTCTCTTCAGGTAGATGTGTGGTCATGGCTCTCTTCTGGTAGATGTGTGGTCGTGGCTCTCTTCTGGTAGATGTGTGGTCGTGGCTCTCTTCTGGTAGATGTATGGTCGTGGCTCTCTTCAGGTAGATGTGTGGTCATGGCTCTTTTCTGGTAGATGTGTGGTTGTGGCTCTATTCTGGTAGATGTGTGGGCGTATCTGGTAGATGTGTGGTTGTTTCTTTCTTCTGGTAGACATGTGGTCGTGGCTCTCTTCTAGTAGATGTATGGTCGTGGCTCTCTTCTGGTAGATGTGTGGTCGTGGATCTCTTCTGGTAGATGTGTGGATGTGGCTCTTTTCTGGTAGATGTGTGGTCGCTTCTCTCTTCTAGTAGATGTGTGGTCGTGGCTATCTTCTGGTAGATGTGTGGTCGTGGCTCTCTTCTGGTAGATGTGTGGTCGTTTCTCTCTTCTAGTAGATGTGTGGTCGTGGCTCTCTTCTGGTAGATGTGTGGTCATGGCTCTCTTCTGGTAGATGTGTGGTCGTGGCTCTCTTCTGGTAGATGTGTGGTCGTGGCTCTCTTCTGGTAGATGTGTGGTCGTGGCTCTCTTCTGGTAGATGTGTGGTCGTGGCTCTCTTCTGGTAGATGTGTGGTCGTGGCTCTCTTCTGGTAGATGTGTGGTCGTGGCTCTCTTCTGGTAGATGTGTGGTCGTTTCTCTCTTCTAGTAGATGTGTGGTCGTGGCTCTCTTCTGGTAGATGTGTGGTCGTGGCCTTCTTCTGGTAGATGTGTGGTCGTGGATAGGTGATCCACTCGTGGATGTTTAGCAGAGGTTAGACCTGACTGTGGGTGTCTAGTCATGGATGTCTAGTCATGAGTTTTGGTGCTCAGGTCTCTGCTGACGAAGATATTTCGGAATAGGTTCTTCTGTGATGGCTCTCTGGTGTTCCTGCTGGAAGTCTCATCTTGTGTAAAAACATTCCAGTCATGCTGGAAGTATTCAATACTGTGTATCCAATACTATGTCCTGGCCTCCTGCAACGAGTGTTTGTCTTCCGTTCTCTGTCGGGAGTTTGGATGCCCTGTGACCGGTGTTTGGTGTTCGGTTGACGAGGGTGTTCAGTACCTTGGCCAAGGCTGTCGGCAGTAGCAAGGGAACATCTAGATAATTAGGGCGGAGAGGAGTGGGTCGGGTGGGTGACGCCCACCACTCCAGCCACCCATGCTGCTGCTGCTGCCCCGCCCTGACGAGTATCCCGTCGTTCACCCTGCCCCCCCCCCCAATCACCCCGCGGCAAGGGTGGGCATCACCGCCAACAACACCCCCCCCGTGTACCCCCCTCTCCAATGCCCTTCCTCCACCCCCACCCATCCATAAGGATGGGCGTCTTTTGGGTTGGTCAAGCCGGCACATCTGAAATGAGAGAAAACTTTCGGAGGGCAATTTATTTTAACTCTAAGAGAGCCAAAACTAGCTCAGCAAAACTAGCTCAGCATCTAGCCTGGACTTAACTAAGATAATGTATTACAAAGCAGCTTAATTTATATTCCTACCCAGCTTATCTTGGGACAGCCTAAAATTAACTAGTGTCGCTTACCAGGAGTGACGTACGTTGGTTTCGTGACGTTTAAGCTGGTTTTCTCTAAATTATTGCAACAATGAATTTACACAAGACGCGTGTATATGTATATAATTATACGATTTGTTTTTATTTACACACTGGCTCGCTCTGTGGCGGTGATGAAAGATATAATGTATTTTATTGTCTTTGCATGTGCGGGATAGATCATCCTGAGAGATGGTCATGCCCAAGTACCTCCAACTTCAGTGGAAAAAGATCACTGAAGCTTCAGTAGCTACTGGAGGGACTGGTCCTTAATATGCACACAGAAATCACTCCCTACGAAAGCAAAAGACTTGGCAGGCGATGCAACATACCCCCAGTGAAAAGTAGGGGCGCCACTGGTACACTATGAGAAAACATAATAAGTGTCCGGGGCCCAAGACTGTTCAACAGCCTCCCGCTGGTGGATCAGGCCCTGATCCACCAGGAAGCCTGGTCATAGACCGGGCCGCGGGGGCGTTGATCCACGGAATGCCCTCCAGGTAGACTGAACCCATAAGGGATAAGGTATCACGTATGGTGGTGGATGAGTGACCTGGTGTGACGGTTCAGTGACCAGATTTGGTTCGACCTGAGGATCTGTGAGTGTAAGGGCCGCACCACACCACTTCAGTTTATACCAGGAGGACGGTCCTATGACACCCTACTCTCAAGATTGATAGACAGAGACCTCTCCGCCCTACACGGGGCCATTATCAAGATGGTCTCCTTGACTGCACTGCTGGGGCAAGGTGATGGGGCGGGAGGGGTTAACGGAGGGACGAGGAGACGGAGGGAGTTAAGAAAAGACGCGGGAGGGAGGAAGAAGATGAAGTAGGGAGGGAGAATGTGATGAAGGAAGAGAGAAAAAAGGTGAAGGAGGGAGGGAGAGAGGGAGGGAATCCTGAGGATGGGAGGGAGGGTGAGGTTAGGGAGGGAGGTTACCTGAAGACGCCAGGTTTCAAGTCATACTTCAGTGTCCGCTAATCAAGGTTGTGAAGGTGCAACTGCATGATAGTAGACATGTTATATTGACCTCGGTTGATAGCTGCTATACTTGTGTCTCTGCAACTGTTGTTACTGTGCTCTTTCATTTATTATTGTACGTTTTCCTTTAAGTGTGTGTATGTGTGTGTATATATATATATATTATATATATATATATATATATATATATATTATATTATATATATATATTATATCATGTGTCGTGCGAATAGGTAAAATTGGTCAATTAACAAGAACTCATTTAAAATGAAGTCCTTTCTAAAAAAAAATCTTATACGTTTAAAGATATATATTTTTGCATTTATGTTAATGTAAAAATTAATACTTTTGTACCAAAATAACCTTAGAAAACTTACCTAACCTTATTATAACAAGCGCAATTTAATTTAGCCTAATCCAACTAAATCAATTTTAGATAAGTTTACAATAATTTAATAATAAACATACAAAATTAAATATATTTTTTTTCGTTAGGTTCAGAATGATTTTTGCAAAATTATTGCATACACAAATTTTCACTTGCCTTATTCGGCAAGAAGAGCGTTGCTATTTAAGCCAAAATAGCAAGTTTTACCTTTTAACAGTCAGCAGGACTCGATCCCACTACAGCGAAACGGGCAAGATTCCCAAGTGACGCTCTTATCTACTCAGCCATAATAAAAATCGCTTGTGAGGCCAGAACATATAGAAGAAATTTGAAATAGCTTGAATCCATGCTTTAGGCTCATTGATGTGCCCGGGCTGGGAAGAAACATTTCTTGTGAACCAGGCTGGCCAGCTTTTGAGGCATTTGTGGCTGAGTGGATAAGAGCGTCACTTGGGAACCTTGCTCGTTTCCCTGTAGTGGGATCGAGCCCTGCTGACTGCGATTTTTCTTTGTATATACTGTGTGTGTGTGTGTGTGTGTGTGTGTGTGTGTGTACGTATGTATATAGTGTAATTGTTCTAGTTCAACTTTCATTCGATAGAAGTCTTTTCACATAAGCACAGGAGACATTACAGTTCAAATGATACATCGAATTTCAACACAACACCTCCAAAAACGCAGCAAATAGCGTTGACTATGTATCTTGTCACGAATTCGTGTTTGTCAAGTGGCAATCCCCTCCCCCCTCACCCGTGCATCACACCTTGCTACACACTACTGAAATATAATTTTCTTTTGTACGTAATCCAGTAGTCGTCATAAGCCCCACTGTCAACGGGAATTGCATTTTGCCTTAAACCCGGCGTCACTTGAGATACAGGGCAATGATATATTGACATAGCTTTCACTCCTGTCAATGCAAAAGGAATTTTCACTCTGTCGTGAACGTAGATAATTGTATGATGATGCGTCGTGTGGGTACGACCGCCAGCGACCCTGGAGGCTTTCCCCTTAAACCCTGATACCCTGATACCTCGCAACTCAGTGGTAAAGAATTCAGCGCACAACCGAAAGGCCGCTTGCCTAATATCAGGCAAAGAGAATCGTAAAAGCAAGGCTCACAACCAAATGAAACGGGTTCAACCCTGGGAGGGAAGAGACGAAAGGGCACGTATCTATACAAATGCCCCTGCTTATCCTAGCACTGAATGTGTAACTAATAGTCGACTGCTGTTGGCGTATCCTAGGGGCAAGATCCTATTATTTTTATTATTATTATTATTATTATTATTATTATTATTATTATTATTATTATTATTATATTATTATTATTATTATTATTATTATTATTATTATTATTATTATTATTATTATTATTATTATTATTATTATTATTATTATTATTATTTCACGTGAATATTCAAGAAGATGAGTTCTTCTTAAATCGGCTGTGATAACTTTACTATTGCCACAAATTATTTCTTACGCAATACCTGCATCAACTGGGTGTCATACAGCTCGTTAAAAAAAATCATCAAAATAGTGAATAGTGTTAAGGAGACCTGCAGGTGGGACAAGTCGGCCTGCAGGTGGATCAAGTCGTCCTGCAGTTGGGTCAAGTCGTCCTGCAGGTGGATCAAGTCGTCCTGCAGGTGGGTTAAGTCCTGCAGGTGGGTCAAGTCGTCCTGCAGGTGGGGTCAAGTCGTCCTGCAGGTGGGGTCAAGTCGTCCTGCAGGTGGGTCAAGTCGTCCTGCAGGTGGGTCAAGGTGTCCACACCTTCAGTGAGACAGATGAAACTGTACGAAACAAATTGACCCAGAAGACACTGAGAATTCCTATCCTGCATCTCCTGATATTTGGGACCAGGTTTTACGACTAAAAATTTCCAAGAATTCAACTTCGATTTATGCTAAACTTTTGCAAATTACATCCGGTGATTTGTCTAGCTAAACAATTATGTTATTTTTGGTTTTCACTGATTGTGTTTGACTACATTTGTGGTGTTACGTTTGTCCATGAAAATTATTGAATCTTTACCGAACTGCTAACAGTTTTTTTTTTTGTAAAAAATTTTATACGTGGATCTCATCTGATAAAGTTGTACCCTGGTATACATATTTCACTGTCGCAGTTGTCTTTTATATGGGTCTCTGTGAGAGCTGAAATACTACGTTTGTCTCTTTGAAACCATTAAAAAAGGGAACTTATTGTTTTGTTCAAGACCTCTATTCTCCTCCCATCTGCTCTTTCTCCAGAAATCCCTCATACCTTCCCTACTGTCTTTCCTTCAATCCTCCTTCGCACCTACCCGCCCTACGACCCTCCCTCTCTGCCTGCTTCGCTTGGCAAGCCGTCACATGGGACCTTGGCAGCAGCGGTGTGTTATCTGTGTGAGCTAGGATCGAGGAGGCCAGCACGGGGGCCCCTGATAAACGGTGAGTCAGAGAGGGAGCAAGTTCTACCAGTCCACTACTGGCTCACACACACACACACACACGCACACACACACACACACACACACACACATACACACACATACACACACACATACACACACATACACACACACACATACCTTGGAGGAGAATGCAGCACCAGCATCGATACCTCAACTGATGAAGCATTGTAAGAAACTGGAAAAAGTGTGAAGGTATGCAAGCGAAACTAGTTCCAGAGTTAGTGGGAATGAACTATGAGAAGCCAATGTAACCGAACCTTACGATATTAGAGGATGGAAGAGTCAGTGGAGATATAATGACATACAAAATACTCAGAAGACCTGATTAGATGGACAGGGATAGACTATTTGAGAGGAGAGGAACAGGTGAATGAGGGCACAGTTGGAAATTAAAGACACAGTTGAGTTACGTGGATGTCAGAAAGTATTTTTTCAGCCTCAGGGAGGTCAGAAAGTGAAATCACCTGGACGAGGAATTAGTGGAGGCAGACTTCATATACAGTTTTAAGAATAGGTATGACAGGGTCCACGAGACTAGCAGGGTGTACAAGTGGCAAGTTAAGAGGTAGGGCCAGGACCTGACACTCAATTCCTTCAACCACACACACACACACACACACACACACACACACACACACACACACACACACACACACTACACTGCACATATACTAAGAGGGACTGACAAGGTGGACAGAGACAGGATGTTCCAGAGATGGGACGCAGAAACAAGGGTTCACAATTGGAAGTTGAAGACTCAGATAAGTCAAAGGGATGTTAGGAAGTATTTTTTCAGTCATAGAGTTGTCACAAAGTGGAATAGTCTGGTAAGTGACGTAGTGGAGGCAGGAACCATACATAGTTTTAACACGAGGCTTGACAAAGCTCATGGAGCAGGGAGAGAGAGGTCCTTGTAGCGATCAGTGAAGAGACGGGGCCAGGAGCTATGAATCGACCCCTGCAACCACAAATAGGTGAGTACACACATACACACACACACGCACACGCACGCACACACACACACCTCGGGCCCAAGGTCACCTGTTCAAGTTTTTAGAAGCGGCCAACAACACTATGCTGAATATAACTTACTTTTTCTCCCAGTCAAAAACTAAACGAGCATCCTATTATTATTAGCAATACAAAAGTTATATATAATGATCGAACTGCCTGAAGACTCATCCCTCAAGACATTTCACCTCGCTGGTTTTTCTTAACTGCCTGTGTCTCTATGTCTGGTTCTGTGTGTCTGCAGACCCGTCTATTGCTCTTTGTCTGTCTGTACTCACCATTGATCTCACTCATACATGTTTGCGGGGTCGAGTCCCAGCTCCTGAACCCTTCTTAACCTATATTGAATAGCATTGCTAGTTTCAGGCCTCTTGGATTTTATCGTATATACAATTAAAACTGTTTATTGATTTTTTCCCCCTCATTTAATTCGTTCCGCTTTCCCGCCATCTTGAGTCTAAATAAGCACTTCCTAACATCCCTCTAGTTCACGTATGCCTTTAGTTCCCAACTGTATCCTCGTGTTCATAGTTATCTTAAATCAAATAGCATATCCTTATCCATCGACGTTCTCTGGCTCACCTCTTTCGATCTCTCCTCATAATGCATTCCT
>WNWK01001458.1:87500-230000 GCA_009830355.1 Cherax destructor | reverse complement strand
AACTCTTAAAATTCAATTTACCCATGTGCAAGACCCACTCAAATCCAACCCCTCTCACTCATGTATTTGTCCAACCTAAATTTGAAACTACCCAAGGTTTTAGCCTCAATACGTCTATTAGGCAGACTGTTCCACTCATCGACTACCCTATTTCCAAACCAATACTTTCCTATATCCTTTCTAAATCTAAACTTGTCTAATTTGAATCCATTATTGCGGGTTCTCTCTTGGAGAGATATCCTCAAGACTTTATTTATATCCCCTTTGTTAATACCCATCTTCCACTTATACACTTCGATCATGTCTCCCCTCATTCTTCGTCCTACA
This sequence comes from Cherax destructor, assembly GCA_009830355.1. Taxonomy (NCBI): domain Eukaryota; kingdom Metazoa; phylum Arthropoda; class Malacostraca; order Decapoda; family Parastacidae; genus Cherax; species Cherax destructor. The sequence continues at coordinate 229,673 of WNWK01001458.1, read as the reverse complement.
AGTGAATGCAATTTAAGGGACTTCAATCTTTCTTCATACGGAAGACTTCTAATGCTATGAATTAACTTTGTCATTCTACGCTGAATGTTTTCTAACGAATTTATATCCATTCTGTAAAATGGAGACCAGAACTGAGCTGCATAATCTAGGTGAGGCCTTACTAATGATGTATAAAGCTGTAGAATAACCGCTGGACTTCTTTTGCTTACACTTCTTGATATAAATCCCAGTAATCTATTTGCCTTACTACGTATGCTTATGCATTGCTCTCTTGGTTTAAGGTTGCTGCTTACCATAACCCCCCAAGTCCTTTTCGCAATCTGTATGGCTAAGTTCTACATTGTTAAGTAAAAGGACACAAATGCAACTAATGAGACATTTTATTGTGGCAACGTTTCGCTCTCCAGGAGCTTGACAAAGCTCCTGGAGAGCGAAACGTTGCCTCAATAAAATGTCTCATTAGTTGCATTTGTGTCCTTTTACTTAACATATTGTCGGTAATTCTACCAATATTAATACAAATTCTACATTATTTAACTTATAAGTGCTAGGGTTATGGACACTCCCTAGCTTCAGAACCTTGCATTTATTTACATTGAACTGCATCTGCTACTTTTCTGACCACGAATTAAGTTTGTCTAAATCCTCCTGAAGTTCCCTGACTTCTATGTTTGAATCAATTATCCTACCTATTTTCTTGGCGTCCGCGAATTTGCACATATCACTAGTAATTCCCTCGTCAAGGTCATTGATATATATTATAAACAACAACGGGCCTAAGACTGATCCCTGTGGAACACCACTTGTTACAGATCCCCATTCGGATTTAACCCCATTTATGCACACTCTCTGCTTCCTATTGGTGAGCCATGACTCGATCCATGACAGCACTTTTTCCCCAATGCCATGAGCTGCCACTTTCTTTAACAGTCTCTTGTGCGGTACTCTATCAAAAGCCTTACTAAAGTCTAAATAAACAATATCGAATTCTTTATCATGATCAACAACCTCGAAAGCTTTACTGAAAAAGATTAATAAATTAGTTAGGCAGGAACGGCTCCTCGTGAATCCATGCTGAGTATCATTAATCAAATTATGCTTATCAAGATGGCTTCTTATGATATCAGCTATAATTGACTCTAGTAATTTACCAACAATTGAGGTTAGGCTTATTGGGCGGTAATTCGACGGTAACGACTTGTCCCCTGCTTTAAAAATAGGAATTACATTAGCCATCTTCCACATATCAGACACTACACCTGTTTGAAGAGATATATTAAAAATGTTAGCTAATGGCTCACAGATTTCCATTTTGCATTCCTTAAGAACCCTTGCAAAAAGCTCATCAGGACCCGGCGATTTATTTTGTTTCAGTCGGTCTACTTGGTTCATAACCATTTCGCTAGTGACTGTGATATTACATAATTTATCTCCTTCAGGGACACTATAAAAATTAATTACTGGGATATTATTAGTGTCTTCCTGTGTAAAAACCGAGAGAAAATAATTATTAAAATAGAGCACATATCATTCTCCTTGTCAGTAAGATGCCCAGAGTTATTTTTAAGGGGACCTATCTTATCTCTAACTTTTGTTCTATAAACCTGGAAAAAACTTTTTGGGTTAGTTTTTGAATCCCTAGCAACTTTAATTTCATAGTTTCGTTTAGCTTTTCTTATCCCCTTCTTCTGACCCAAAAGATATTTGAGCCTATTAGTCATCCATTTTGGGCCATTTCTACTTGATCTAATTTCTTTATACGAGATAAAAGTTCTTTGGGCTGCCTGTATAGTGTTAAGAAAACTGTCATATTGATAGCTCTCTTCGTTACCCCAGTCCACAGATGATAAGTGTTCTCTAAGCCCATTGTAGTCTGCTAAGCGAAAATCTGGGACCGTTACTAAATTATCCCTACTATCATACATCCATTCAATGCTAAAGGTAATTGAATTGTGGTCGCTTGTGCCGAGTTCCTCTGTAATTTCTAAATTAATAACAAGAGTTTCCTTGTTTGCCAGTACCAAATCAAGTAGGTTATTTCCCCTTGTAGGCTCTGTCACAAACTGCTTCAAAAATCAATCCTGAACTACTTCTAAAAAGTCGTTAGATTCTAAATTACCTGTCAAGAAATTCCAATCAATCTGACTAAAGTTAAAGTCCCCTAGAATTACTACGTTATCGTGCCTTGTGGCCTTAACAATTTCCTCCCAAAGAAGTCTCCCTTGTTCCCTATCTAAGTTTGGAGGACGGTATATCACGCCTAAAATCAATTTTTCACACCCCTCTGAAAATTCTATCCAGACAGACTCTATGTATTATTTCAGACTTTATTCCCGTTTTTATGCAACAATTTAAATGATCACGGACATAGAGTGCCACCCCACCCCCCTTCCAGATACTTCTGTCTACTTGGAACAATTTAAAACCCTGAATGTGACATTCAGCAGGCATGTTCCGATTTTTCGAATCAACCACGTCTCAGTTATAGCAAATACATCAATTTTACCTGCACTAGCAACTGATCTCAACTCGTCCATCTTATTCCTAGCACTACGACAATTACTATAATATATATTTAAAGACCCTCCTTTCTCTTTACCCTTCCTGCTCATTTCTGTTTTTCCACTATACCTATTACTGTCCTTGTCATCTAGTGCCGCTGGCTTTCCAGTATCCACCTTATTCTGCCTATTACTAGTTCCCCTAGAACTCATAATATTACTACACTGGGACTTCACTGTTTTCCCCCTAAAACCCATACCACTAACTTTTACTAGTTTAAAGCCCTAACAGCTCCCTCCACTGCAGTTGCCAGTGCCCCCACCCCAGACCTAGATAAGTGAACCCCATCCCTGGCATACATGTCATTTCTGCCATAGAAGAGGTCCCAGTTGTCAATGAATGTTACTGCATTTTCCTTACAGTATTTGTCCAGCCAGCAATTGACACCAATTGCCCTGGACAACCATTAATTTCCAACTCCTCTCCTTGGCAAAATACCACATATGACAGGGTTCTCACCCTTCTTCATAATTATGTCTATTGCTGACCTATACCTGCTAGTCAGATATAGGTCATTTAGACTGGTAGAGTATGTGGTCGGTGGTGAGACGACACATACTTCTCTGGACTCCGTGTAACTCTGTTCACAGAGAATAGTCTAGACAGTGATTTTCGAAGTTTTTACTGGGTTGTGTGTCACATTGACACCCTGAGATAACTCAGGTCTCTAGCTATAGCTCTTGACCTAATTCGTCGAGGCATCTGTGCATCGTCGCAGTCGGGGATATTGGTTATGCTGAACCTAGATTCAGTAATAAGGGAGTTTTGTGACTATTTTGGAGGATCTGTTGATGGTCCCCAGTTAGTGTCGATTTTCTATCTCCTTGTTCCTGACGCTGTGTTGTTGTTGCTTGTTATATTGCTGTTCTGCGAATTGGTCATTTTACTGTTCAATCAAGCTGTTCTGATTGTCAGTTTGTTAGAGAAGCTAGCTTATGAGAAGACGTTCAGTCTGACACTGGTTGAGTCGAGTCTTAACAAGTTATCTGGAGCACACACATACATTCATACACACATTTGTATATATATTAGTATTGTTTATAATTGCTGACTTTGTACCAGATGGTACATAAGAACCAGATATATGTGCCTTCAGCACAATAATATTGTTTATGAGAGAAGTGTAGGAGCTAACCTCCTAATTCATAACTTAATGAACATCCTGATCATATGTACATTTATTTACTTAGATACCCTAGACATTCTAATTTTGATAATAAACATTTTAAATATATTTCTTTGGTTAGTATCCTCTCAGTTGGGATCCAATGATGATATTGATAATATGTCGGATAACTGGACCAGGATACTGACTTTGTTGCAAAAGCCCAGTAACAGGCTGGATGCTAGAAGGGCATTCCTTTCTAGTTTTCACTGGAGATGTCTTTTTCTAATAGATATGTCATTTTGTAACAAATGGGGGCCTGTCCGGGATGTTCTTGATCCAAGGTGTTGGAGAAATTGTCTAGTTTGCCATACTAGTAAGTCTATGGTCAAACACTTTGAGTAATTTCTTAATCTGAAGACTAGGAGTTTGGTCTTGTACATCATAGGTGGGTGTATGTACCTGCCCGAGTCTCTTGATCCAAGGAGATGGAAATACTGTTAATGAGCTCCAGCTATAAGACAACCAACACTAGTATAACTTGTAAAGTAAATTCCTATATTAGGATTCTAGCTTCCCATAATCACTCTCTCATATTGTACTTATATTCGTGATGTATGCGAAAGTGAAAAAAATAATTGATACTCTGACTTTGTCGAAGTTATGTACTTTAAAACTTCAGACTTGTTGGCAGGTAGCCAAGTATCTGGGTGTGACGTATAACCGGAGTTACACTGCAGAAACTGTCAGAGCATTAATTAGAGATATATTGTTTCCTGATCATGCAGAGAGTTCTGATTCAGAATCAGATACAGAGAGCATGGAGTCACAACTAGGAAATATGTCGCTAATTGATGACGTAGAAAAGAGAGCAACTCAGGCAGAAGTTTTTGAGCCTAGTGTTACTACACAGATTGCTCTTACACCCTCCCGCCTGACTAACTCTTTAGTACAGAGTGTAGCAGGAAGTATGACGCAGCCTCATACTAGTACTGTTTATGCTACACCTGTGTCTACTTATACTAGACCATATCTAGATTCTATTGGCATGGCTGGACTAGGTGCCCGACCTAAGGTCCGTCCAGATAAAACTGTTCATTTACCTACTTCTCCATTGCCCATTGATCCTATCTCTCAGGATCAATTTGAGAGGATGGAACGCCTAATATTGTTGCAGACTGCACAAATTGAGGCACAGAGGAAATTGAATGAGGAAGAGTTCCATACAGACACTGTTCGTTTCGAGAGACAACAAATTATTAGATCTGATCAACCTAGTAGTGCAACAGAGGATACATTTAACGTGCAGAAAGCTGCCTCAATGGTTCCTAAGTTTTTTTGAGACAGACCTCGATACGTATTTTGATGTGTTTGAGAATCAAGCTCGTGCTATGAATTGGCCACGTAAGCATTAGGCTACATTGTTGCACACCGCTTTGACTGGCAGAGCTCAAACATGTACTGCTCCTTTGCCATTTGCCAAATACATTGACTATGACACAGTCAAGGAAACCATTCTCGAGACTTATAATTTGTTACCTGTAAGTTATCAACGTGCATTTCGTACGTTACAACGACGACAAGGTCAAACTTGTGAGGAGTTTGCCCGTGAGAAAAAGCTTGCATTTGAAAGGTGGTGTAGAGATTCCAGCCGTGTTCTCCTAGTCTTTGAGCTTTCTATATTAGGGAGTCTTGTCAGTGTCAAGAATGAATATGCGCTGAGTATTATGTATGTCTTGAATGTGTCTCCTCTTGATCCACGTTCCAGTGATGTGAGGTTTAGTGCTTGCAATCTTGCCTCTCAGTTCTTTTTATGCAGTTCTCGTGTGAGGGTAAACGCATTTTTTAAACTTTGAGTTTCGTTTTGTGGTGATGTACGGGCTCCACACGGGTCACGTGCACTCGAGGATTGGCCACATTCACTTGTTGAAAAGCCAATCAGATGATTCAGTACACAGTGGCTGCTTCACCTTCAGGGAATTCCACTGTCCATCTTTTCTTCATAAGATTTGTTCAGGGAGGATACAAGCTCCAGCCTCCATAAATCTCGTATCTACCTGCCTACATGCTTCATAACAATAATAATAATCATAATTAATAATAATAATTCAGGACAGTCATCATGGCTGAATCTAGAAACATCAACCTTCATATCTCTAAGACCCTTTGGAGTTTCTCGATTTTTTTGCGTTTCCTTTGATGTTCATTGCAGGCGACAGGATTTGATGAAATAACTTATCACCAGCCTAGTGCTCTGGGTATGGGATACACCTCCTAGCTTCGGCAAGGCGCCCATGCTTATATCTGGGGTCTGGCTGGCTGGCAGAAGGACTGTACTTTGATGTAGAGTGCGCAGGTTCGAATTCTGCTTTGGACTTATATTTGATCTTATATATATATATATATATATATATATATATATATATATATATATATATATATATATATATATATATATATATATATATATATATATATATATATATAGAAATAATATAAATTAGACACATATGCAACACTTGGGTATCTTTATTGAGGAAAGTTTGCCACACAGTGGCTTCATCAGTCAATACAAAGTAGAAAGTTGTAGGAGAGGAGGAGTTTGAGGTAATCAGTCCTTCGGCCTGAAGTCGATGTGTTCAGTCCATCTTACTTCAAGATTGATGGACTGAACACATCGACTCCAGGCCGAGGGACTGATTACTTCAAACTCCTCCTCCTTACAACTTTCTACTTTGTATTAGACTGATGAAGCCACTGTGTGGCGAAACGTTTCCCCAATAAAGATACCCAAGTAAACTACTAAGAGACATACTGGGGATATATACCAAAAAAAAAGCACTCTGAGGAGTGTTTTTCTCCTGGTATATAAGCTGAAAGTTTATTTTAATCTCTATTTTAGGGATTAGGTATTTTTGTTGTGGTGGAAATGGTACCGTGCAGCCATAATGACCCTCGTGTAATCCAGAGACTTTAAACCAAATTAACCATCCATTTGCTAACAGAGAGAAGGAAGGGGTCAGGAACATGAGCTTTAGGTCTTTCATTATACAGTAAATCCTCATCAGAAGCTAGGTAATTAAATAAATTAACGTGGATATAACTAGGAATTCAAAGAATATTGAGAGAGAGAGAGAGAGAGAGTGAGTTGGACACTTACCTCCCCGTGTGGTGCCCCGGGACCCTCGGGTAAACACAAGCGGTTGCAAGAACCGGTTTCCACACCTCGTGTCTTGGTGGGGCGATACTGACGTGATTATGACTGAAGCGATATAGTGGTGGGTCTTGACCCCTCACTTCAACACTGCGGCAATAGTAGTGGGTTCTAACCCACGCACCCCACCACTGTACTGTGAGTGTAGTGGGTCCTAACCCACCCACCCCACCACTGAACCTTGAGAGTAGTGAGTCCTGACTCATCCCCACTACTATACCCCGATAATAGTGGGTCCTGATCCACCTCCATCACAGCAGCTCTGTTAGACTACAACATCCATAGCATCACGGATCACTGGTGTTCTATAGAGTCCCTGGAGTGTCAAACCATCGAGGATCTAGACTAGACAGTCTAGATAGACTAGACAGTCTAGATAGACTAGACAGTCTAGATAGACTAGACAGTCTAGATAGATTAGACAGTCTAGATAGACTAGACAGTCTAGATAGACTAGACAGTCTAGATAGACTAGACAGTCTAGATAGACTAGACAGTCTAGATAGATTAGACAGTCTAGATAGACTAGACAGTCTAGATAGACTAGACAGTCCAGATAGACTAGACAGTCTAGATAGACTAGACAGTCTAGATAGACTAGACAGTCTAGATAGACTAGACAGTCTAGATAGACTAGACAGTCTAGATAGACTAGACAGTCTAAACAGGCTAGACGGTCTAGACACATTAGACAGCCAAGACACACTAGACAGTCTAGATACTAGACAGCCAAGACACACTAGACAGTCTAGTCAGACCAAGCACTCAAGATAGACGAGTCTAGACAGGCAAGACAGTCTAGACAGACTAGACATTCTAGACAGACTAGACAGAATAGACAGGCTAGACAGATTAGACAGACTAAACAGTCTAGAGACACATGAATCATTGCCACACTTGCATGCCATTTATTTATCAAAGTGTACCGTACTGTGAAGCGATCATTCCAGACTTTAAATTGCATATGTAATAAAAAAATAATAATTGTGTTTGCGTTAGTTACCAATTTTTAAAGACACTTGTTGATAGACACTTGACCTTCGTGTGTGTGTGTGTGTGTGTGTGTGTGTGTGTGTGTGTGTGTGTGCACGCGAGCGGGTCCAGTTGCGATATTCTGTTTATAGTTGCATATGTACGTAGAATTTGTTTGCATATGTGGTTGTATATAGTTGTGTATGTATTTTTGTGTATATATTTATGTATATGTAGTTGTGAGTTTGCTTTCGCTTATGTGGTTGCGCATACAAAGTATACGCACTTGCATCTATGTATAAACCTGTCTTTCTAAATGTGTATCAAAATGAGTGTGTTTGTCTTTTAAGCCTTGCATGCGCGCGCGTGTCTGCAAGCATGCATGCGTGAAGGCTGCTTGCAAATGCTAGTCCACGTTGGCGACCTGGGCAGCGGGCCAGCCAGGGGCGAGGTGGGCGTGTGGGCGTGACAACCTGGCTTATATAGCCTTGTCCCTCCTCGCCTTGCTTAACGTGTGGTAATAGTGGACACCCCGACCGGTATTATGCCCTGTGAGGCCCCACCACCACCACCACTCACGCTGCCCCGAAGGAGAAAGAACTTGGGGGCCTCAGCAGCAGCAGTTAGTTGGGAAATTGAGGGTGGATTGGCTAATGTGTTCGACACAGACAACGAGCATCACACCGCCCCTCTCGTGTGAACCCTAGCGTGTCTGCCCTCCTAATGGGTTCATTTGTTGAGGTTTTGCTGTACTATGATGTGCGAGTTTGACGCGCGCTCTCTTCTAGAGCGTTCGCAGGAGACGCTACTGTATTCTCTCACAGACGTCAGTCAGCATGACTGGAGCCTTGTTGTTGTCAGTGCAGCCACTGATAACGTCAATGTTCCATATTCACTAAGGCACTATCCACAGACCTTGTTCCATTGCTGCATCCACATATATTGTTCCACTGCGCCATCCTCAGACATTATTCCGATACACCATCCACAGACATCATGCCACTACGCCATCCACAGACATCATTACACTACGTCATCCACAGACATCATTCTACTACGCCATCCACAGACATCATTCCACTACGCCATCCACAGACATCATTCCACTACGCCATCCACAGACATCATTCCACTACGCCATCCACAGACATTCCACTACGCCATCCACAGACATCATTCCACTACGTTATCCACAGACATCATTCCACTACGCTATCCACAGACATCATTACACTACGTCATCCACAGACATCATTCTACTACGCCATCCACAGACATCATTCCACTACGCCATCCACAGACATCATTCCACTACACCATCCACAGACATCATTCCACTACGTCATCCACAGACATCATTCCACTACGCCATCCACAGACATTCCACTACGTCATCCACAGACATCATTCCACTACGTCATCCACAGACATCATTCCACTACACCATCCACAGACACTAAAACTGTTGTCCCACACCGGCCACAGACACTGTCCAGGGTTATAGTTGTCTTGTGCCTAATAAGCAGAATCAAGGGAAAAACAAGGCGACCTGCCTTAAGAATTGATTTTATCGAAAAAATTATATTTTCTATTTGAAGGATGTTTTCACATGAATAAATGTGACGTTACCAAAGCTATCGTGGCAACGTAAGCTAAAGTAACCTAGCCTAACATGTAATCTAACTTAACGTAACCTAACTTAACGTAACATAACTTAACGTAACCTAACTTAGCTTAACCTGATCTGATCTAACCTAACCTAACTAGAACTAGTCGACCTTAATTAACGCTAAATTCGTGTCTTCTCCTTCCTCTTCTTGCTCTTCTTCTTCTTCTTCTTCTTCTTCTTCTTCTTCTTCTTCTTCTTCTTCTTCTTCTTCTTCTTCTTCTTCTTCTTCTTCTTCTTCTTCTTCTTCTTCCTTCTCCTCTTCTTCTTTTATTATTATTATTATTTATTAATGTTTTCTCGATGAGTCACTGAAAAATAATAATTGGAAGCAACCCTCCCACCCTGATAACTTACCCCCACCCCAACCTCCCCTCCTCAAGCCCCTCCCTTCTCCCCAAGCCCTCCCAATAACCCATGCCTCTCCCCTCCCCATACACCAGGCCCTCCCAATGCCCCTCCTTTCCCCATACCCCAGGCCCTCCCCATGCCACTCCCCTCCCCATATCCCCTCCTCCCGATGCCCCTCCCTCCCAAAGCCCCCACCCCTCCGCTCACCCCAGGCCCTCCCCAAGCCCTCCCAATAACCCATGCCTCTCCCCTCCCCATACACCAGGCCCTCCCCATGCCCCTCCATTCCCCATACCCCAGGCCCTCCCCATGCCACTCCCCTCCCTCCCGATGCCCCTCCCTCCCATAGCCCCCACCCCTCCGCTCACCCCAGGCCCTCCCCATGCACATCCCTCCCCATACCCCAGGCCCTGTGTGACCTTTATGGGTGTATCGCTTAACCATTAATATAATAACTTCTTTTACAACAAAGAATTTGCGCTGGGTTTGTTTGACCAAACGATGGTTGCTTAATAAGCCAAGCCTGCCAGATCGCCTTAAAAAGCGCGAGCCAACCACCATTACTGTTTAGTTAAAGCATACACAGTGTCTGTGTCTTTGTCATTGTCTTTGTCACTGTCTGTCAGTGTCTTTGTCAGTGTATCTGTCAGTGTATTTGTCAGTGTCTGTGTCAGTGTCTTTATTAGTGTCTGTGTCCCAACCTGACACTTACGACTTAGTAATCGAAATGTCATTTAAAATAATAATAATAGTATTACTATTATAACTACTAATGATAATAAATATAATGTTATTATCATTACTACTTATGATAAAAAAATATTATGGCTACTACCAATGATAAAATAATAATAATAATAACAGCAATAATAAAAGTAATAATATTAATATAATTTAAAGAATAAAACAAACAGTGAATGATAGCTAAATCATAGACGCAATTTTAAATTATTATATCATACATCACATCAAGACTCGGCAGAGCGTAAAGTCATAGAAAATTTGTCCGGCAATAATTCTATAGATTATTCAACGCTACATATATGAAAATATCGACCTGGACCAGTTCATAATTAATAAGCAAATACACGTTGGTTTAGGCTGCATCCATCATCGTCCCAAAAGTTAATTTATGCCCAGAAATTTATACAACGAATACTGTCCCTCGAAATATCATATAGCGTAGAGAAACCTGCCAGAAAAAACTAAGGGTTGCATATATATTTGTTATATTAGTGCTGGCTGTCACTAGGAATCTGAGATTTCGCAGCAAAATATGCCTGTGCTGGAGATTAGGTTAGGTAAGGTTTGTCCGGAAACAGGACAAGTGTTTCCTGACGCGGTGGTCTGACCGAGACCTTCCGCTGGCTTACCGGTCCACCACTTTAAAAATGATGGAATTAGATTCATTTATGAGCACAGTATGTAGTGACGAGGCTGAGAAAAATAGTAAGTGAATATATAAAAGAGAGAAACGAATCAAGTTACTTTTTCAGTTTTAGTTGCGTCTGTCTCCTACACACACACACACACACACACACACACAAAAGGACTCTACAAATATACATTTTCCCATAACACAAGCCAGTGCCTATTTTTCACCTGGGTGACCTTGTAACCTGAAACCTCAAGACTAGTTCTGTGCTCACTCCTGCATGACCTTCTCAAGATCACAGAACTTAAAAATATTGTAAGTGATTTGCCTTGTATATATATATATATATATATATATATATATATATATATATATATATATATATATATATATATATATATATATATATATATATATATATATATATATATATATATATATATATATATATATATATATATATATATATTAGAATCCAAAGTGATGCTTCCTGGTACGAAGACATTATATAAAATAGTATATAAATTACTATATCACTGGAATGTAATACCGGCGAGAAGGTGAATAAGAGACGTGCAACACATGGCTATCTTTATTTCGAAGACGTCTTCAGCATATAGATAGCCATATGTTATGCCTATGTCTTATTCATCACCCAAAAGATATAAAACAAATGAAATACGTAGTTGGTTGGTTTTCTGATTTGGTTTAAAACCTATCGAGTGCTCGAAGGCCATTAAGGCTGCACTTCACCTATTTTGCAGCAGTAAATCACACTCTAACCACTTGAAGATCAAATCGCATATATATATATATATATATATATATATATATATATATATATATATATATATATATATATAAACACCTTTCGTGTATACATCCTGTGTACGAAATACCCAAAATATTGTGAGTAATGAGATTTTCAAAAATACCTTTGAATGTATCTTTTTGGATTCAACGTATAATAATAATAATAATAATAATAATTATTATTATTATTAATATTATTATTATAATTATTATTATTATTATCATTACGAAATTAGAAGAATGGTTCCAAGCAGATACATTGCCATGGTCATATGTTTTGTGTACTCGCTAAGTTTCTAAAGAATATTTTTTTTTAACGCTTGTCCATTCATCTTGATAACATCACAAAGCTAAAATAATAACAGACATTAATACAGTCTCTAAAACGTGCTCTTAGTTTGAATATTTCGTCGAAATAATGTTTGATAATCTGTTCTCTGGTCAATTCACTAGCAGTATTTTTTTTTTATCTGTTTTAGACATTTCTTTTTGATTTCGAAGGTTTTATCTTAGTGTTTGTTGTGGCGAGTTTGTGACTTATTTCTGGGGAGATATTTCCTAAAGGAATGGAGGTCCATGTAGGGCGTATCCAACATCTCTGTGCGAGGCAAGTTCAACAAACATAATTCAGAGGAGCTCAGAGGAACGTGGGAGATAGGTGAATTTGCTTACGTATGTTAGGGCACACACACACACACACACACACACACACACACACACACACACACACACACACACACACACACACACACTCAGCGGTAGTTACATCAAAATAATATACTCTGTAGTTATTTTTTTCATATATGATTCGGTTAGATTAACTTCATAGATGTTACCTTTCATAAGCTTAACGTGTGTGAGCTGCACACTTTACAGGGCACTAGATGGCCTAGTTTTTCAGCAATTTTTACACAAAAAAGTTTTTTTCATTGTTAAATTATTAGTAATAATATTAAATGGAACACGTCGCTATGAGTACCAGTTTCGGCTACCAGCATTCAGTTACCCTCATACACTGCCATAATATAGGGGGGAAAAATAGGAACAATAATGGATTTCTAGTCAAAATATTTTAATTTTAGTGAAAACAAGCAAATCAGAAAAAAAAATCGTAAAATTTCAGCAGTTTCTATTAAAAGTTTGATAATTTACGTATTTTAGTCAAAAAGTTCAAACTATATCCAGAATTCAATTCAAGTCTGAGACGGTGGTTGGGGAAGCATCAGCGGTAACAGTGTAAGCCCATAAATCATAGTCAGTGTTATATCTGAAATGCATTCCTAGTCAGAGGCTATCAGTCATACTAGTCTTCAGAGCCCCCGGCGTTAGTGCCAGAAGCAGCAAGAGCAGCAGCGTCGGCGGCGCGTAAGACTATTAACCGCAGTCCAAACCATATATCCAGAACTATTCTATAAGTAATAAGCAGTAGCATAGTTTTGAGGAAAGGGAAAATATCCTCTCAAGTTAAGCCGGGAAAGGTTGGATGCTGGATTTTTATTAACAAACCTAATGTAAGCAGAGAGTAAGACCCAGACAGACACCGAAGATCCTTTGGGTAACGAATGTATGAAATCAATCATCATTTTCGTTTCCAAAAGACTCGTTTTAAACCTCAATGTCAAAACAAAAAAATCAAGAGGATACGTGGTTATCTCAAGTGAACCTAACTATTGTACGAAATGCCGTCAGAATCCATAGAAAATAAATATTTAGGGATTTATCCCCAAAATACATTAGGCCCCCAGCATGGAGGCCGCTTCTTAGGCCCATAGCCGAAATGCTCTTTAGAACCAGGAGCTTTCCACGTGAGCTGTCAAATTTCATTCAGTTTTGTAAAAGTCTTTGTATTATATGAAAATGCGTTATTATAGTTGATGTTACTTTCTATTATACGGTCATTATTTCAGATATCAGGGCCGGGGATGGGAACAAAAATAATAAAATGCAATATTTGACACATAATTACCTTTCGAAGCACGTAATATACCTGAAGAGGGTTTCGGGGTCAACGCCCCCGCGGCCCGGTCTGTGAAATATAACAAAACATTTTAAATAATAGCAAAATACACAACACATTTGAAGTTTTATCGTGGAACCATTTTCAAATGTTTTTAAAAATACATTAACAGGGCTTCAAAAGTCCCATCGTTTCAAATAGTATTGGAAAATAAAAACTAAATTAATTTATAAATTGTAAACATGAGACAAATGCTAAAAAATAAACATCTAAAAGCAGGAAAATGTTTAAATCGACATCAATTAAAAAAAACAAAAACAATTTTCAGTTTTAATTGTATCCTTCAAGAGACACATAAACATCGGCTTGACTGTAAAACATAAAATAAACAAATATGGTCTCATTAAGTGCATTATCTTAAGAAGAACCAAAGGTTCACATCGAAACTGATCCTGGAACCGAGGGCAATTTACTTGAGGGACACAAGATAGCAACGTTAGGAGAGAAAAAGATGCAGGAGGAAGGGGACATGATCAGAACATCAACGAGACTCAGGAGACTAAACAAAGTATCTATGTACCAATGTACCTTGAGCCAAGGTACATAGGTGGCACCTAATAAACAGAGACTAATCCAAGGGACATTAGATTTTTTTTTAACTCTAGCATAGTAAACAAGTAGGACGAGCTAGGCGGCAGAGGCAAAAACTGTACGTAGTTATAAGACTAAGTACGATAAAGCACTAGTGTCAAGAATCTGTAAGGTTGGTTAAGTGTTAAGTGGAGAATCCAAGAGCTATGAATCGATCCCTGACAGCTTAATTAGGCGAGTGCAGACAGGTGAGTAAAAGGTAAGGAAGCTCTGAGGCAAAGACAGGAAGAAGAGAACAATATATCCTGTGAGACTACAAGAGTCACATCAAGATAATGCCAGCAGGAAGACGTCACACTCAGACTATCTCCTGATACACTCTTATATACCTGTTGCTCAGTGTTAACACTCAGCTACACGTATGTATATATATATATATATATATATATATATATATATATATATATGACTCATATAAACTAACCGAAAGTTAAGAGTCGGGCACAAGAGCTGAAGAACCACACCCGCAAACGTTTCACGATACACACACACACACACACACACACCATATAAAGCACACTAGCTGAAAATAAATGCAACCCACTCGGGGGACGAACCAAAGATTATTTATTTAAATGTTATCTCACAAGAGCTCGGGAACACTGCTTTGGGATATAATTATGCAATCAGCTGTATCTTTCTGTTGCATCATGTATAATACTTGAAAAATAGATGTATTCTCCAAGACAATGTTACATGTACACTTAGGTATAAGCCGTGTATAATCAATGTGATAATATTACATGTGAATGATGGCACAAGTCAGATATACTATATATTTATATTAGGTTACGTGTGTGTGGCTTAGAATAATGAAGGTACGTTTTAAGTAGCTCTTGTGCGATGTTTTCAACTGTTGCATTGCATTTATCTATTAGTGTTTTGAGAAAAAAGAAAACAATACCAGCCCTATTCAGGAATATTTCATATGGGTTTCAGTATTTCACATATACTCTAAACTAAATATATTTAAGTCTTTACTCTGAGAAAAAATGCATTGTAACGCTTTTCAGATAATCTGTATATATTTTGTGAGGTGTTGCAGAATGCACAGGTTTAAAGTTGCAGAAGTATATATTATTCAAGCTACTGTGCCACGATACATGCAACACTAATTAGGTATATCATGATACAAGAATGACGTCCCTCTCATCATACAAGAATGACGTCCCTCTCATCATACAAGAATGACGTCCCTCTCATCATACAAGAATGACGTCTCTCTCATCATACAAGAATGACTTCCTTTTAATCATACAGGGATCACCTCCTTCTGATCATACAAGGATCACCTCCTCCTAATCATACAAGGATCACCTCCTCCTAATCATACAAGGATCACCTCCTCCTAATCATACAAGGATCACCTCCTCCTAATCATACAAGGATCACTTAGCTCTCATCATACAAGGATCACTTAGCTCTCATAACACAAGGATCACTTAGCTCTCATCATACAAGGATCACTTAGCTCTCATCATACAAGGATCACTTAGCTCTCATCATACAAGGATCACTTAGCTCTCATCATACAAGAATCACTTAGCTCTCATCATACAAGGATCACTTAGCTCTCATCACACAAGGATCACTTACCTCTCATCACACAAGGATCACTTACCTCTCATCATACAAGGATCACCTCCTCCTAATCATACAAGGATCACTTAGCTCTCATCATACAAGGATCACTTAGCTCTCATAACACAAGGATCACTTAGCTCTCATCATACAAGGATCACTTAGCTCTCATCATTCAAGGATCACTTAGCTCTCATCATACAAGGATCACTTAGCTCTCATCATACAAGGATCACTTAGCTCTCATAACACAAGGATCACTTAGCTCTCATCACACAAGGATCACTTACCTCTCATCATACAAGGATCACCTCCTCCTAATCATACAAAGATCACTTAGCTCTCATCATACAAGGATCACTTAGCTCTCATAACACAAGGATCACTTAGCTCTCATCATACAAGGATCACTTAGCTCTCATCATACAAGGATCACTTAGCTCTCATCATACAAGGATCACTTAGCTCTCATCCTACAAGGATCACTTAGCTCTCATCATACAAGGATCACTTAGCTCTCATCATACAAGGATCACTTAGCTCTCATCACACAAGGATCACTTAGCTCTCATCACACAAGGATCACTTACCTCTCATCATACAAGGATCACCTCCTCCTAATCATACAAAGATCACTTAGCTCTCATCACACAAGGATCACTTAGCTCTCATCACACAAGGATCACTTAGCTCTCATCACACAAGGATCACTTACCTCTCATCATACAAGGATCACCTCCTCCTAATCATACAAAGATCACTTAGCTCTCATCACACAAGGATCACTTAGCTCTCATCACACAAGGATCACTTAGCTCTCATCACACAAGGATCACTTAGCTCTCATCACACAAGGATCACTTAGCTCTCATCATACAAGGATCACTTAGCTCTCATCATACAAGGATCACTTAGCTCTCATCATACAAGGATCACTTAGCTCTCATCATACAAGGATCACTTAGCTCTCATCATACAAGGATCACTTAGCTCTCATCATACAAGGATCACTTAGCTCTCATCATACAAGGATCACTTAGCTCTCATCATACAAGGATCACTTAGTTCTCATCATACAAGGATCACTTACCTCTCATCATACAAGGATCACCTCTCTCACTCATCTAATTATATCCGATCCTTCAATTTTGGCTAGAATACAAAATAAATACACTCTACTGGCAACTCATATTCTAAAGTTGTAAGTAATTTCAAGGAGTCCTTCAATCTTTGAAGCTAAAATTATAAATGTAAATAAATATTATAAGTATACTAGAGAGAAGAAAAATTTAATAACCTTCCCAAGTGATTATAAATGTATGAAAATGTAATTAAGATAGATACAAGTAATTAACTTTAATGTAACAGCCATGTACTCTTATCAGAGTTGTTAATTACTGTTCTTAGCTGGATTAACGTTAAAAGAGGTAGTTTTAAACTTTACAAATAAATTGTGGGATATTAAGAGAGAGATTGGGCGGAGTAATGAGAGAGGAGGGGGAGGGGACGGGAATGGGGGAAGAGAGGGGATGGTAAGGGGAGGAGCTGGACCCACACCTTCAGTTGGATGGCAGTCCTGAAGAGCACTATGATAGCGCACCGGTAACTGTCGACAGATGCCTCCGCTTGTGTGAGAGACTGGAAGGTCCACTTTTTGTGACTTGGTGTAGTGGTGGAGACGGTTGGTGGTGTGTTGATGGAGACGGTTAGTGGTGGAGACGGTTTGTGGTATGTTGGTGCAGATGGTTGGTGGTGGAGACGGTTTGTGGTGTATTGGTGGAGAAGGTTGGTGGTGGTGTAGTGGTGGAGACGGTTGGAGGTGGTGTAGTGGTGGAGACATTTAGTGGTGGTGGTGTGGTGGAGACGGTTGGTGGTAATGGAGATGGTGGTGGTGGAGACAGTTAGAGGTGTGTTGGTGGAGACGGTTGGTGGTGGTGTATGTGGAGACGGTTGGTGTTAGTGTAGTGGTGGAGATGGTTGGTGGTTGTGTAGTGGTGGAGACAGTTGGTGGTGTGGTGGTGGAGACGGTTGGTGGTGGTGTAGTGGTGGAGATGGTTGTGGTAGTGTAGTGGTGGAGATGGTTGGTGGTTGTGTAGTGGTGGAGATGGTTGGTGGTTGTGTAGTGGTGGAGACGGTTGGTGATGGTGTAGTGGTGGAGACGGTTGGTGGTGGTGTAGTGGTGGAGACGGTTGGTGATAATGTAGTGGTGGAGACGGTTGGTGGTGGTGTAGTGGTGGAGACGGTTGGTGATGGTGTAGTGGTGGAGATGGTTGGTGTTGTGTGGTTGAGACGGTTGGTGGTGGTGCAGTGGTGGAGACAGTTGGTGTTGTGTGTGAGACGGTTGGTGGTGGTGTAGTGGTGGAGAGAGTGGTGCTGTGTTGGAGGTTGGTGGTGTTAGGGTGAGACGGTTGGTGATGGTAGTGGTGGAGAGGTTGGTGGTAGTGGTGAGACGTTGGGTTGTTAGTGGGGAGATGGTGATGGTGTAGTGGTGGAGACGGTTGGTGGTGGTGTAGTGGTGGAGACGGTTGGTGATGTAGTGGTGGAGACGGTTGGTGGTGGTGTAGTGGTGGAGACGGTTGGTGATGGTGTAGTGGGAGAGGTGGTGTGTGGTTGAGAGTGGTGATGGTGATGGTGAGACGGTTGGTGATGGTGTAGTGGTGAGACGGTTGGTGGTGGTGTAGTGGTGGAGACGGTTGGCGATGTGTTGGTGGAGAGAGATGGTGATGGTGTAGTGGTGGAGACGGTTGGTGGTGGTGTAGTGGTGGAGACGGTTGGTGATAATGTAGTGGTGGAGACGGTTGGTGGTGGTGTAGTGGTGAGACGGTGGGATGTAGGGTGGAGATGGTGTGTGTGTGGTTGAGACGGTTGGTGGTGGTGCAGTGGTGGAGACAGTTGGTGTTGTGTGGTTGAGACGGTTGGTGGTGGTGTAGTGGTGGAGACGGTTAACGATGTGTTTGTGGAGAGAGATGGTGATGGTGTAGTGGTGGAGACGGTTGGTGATGGTGTAGTGGTGAGACGGTTGGTGTGTGGTGGAGAGGTTGGTGTGTAGTGGTGAGACGTTGGTGGTTGTAGTGTGAGACGGTTGTGTGTGTGTGGTGGAGACATTGGTGTGTGTGGTGAGACGGTTGGTGGTGTGAGTGGTGGAGACGGTTAGTGTGTGGTAGTGGTGAGACGGTTGGTGAGGTGAGTGGTGAGACAGGTTGGAGATGTGTGGTGAGAGATGGTGACTGGTGAGTGTGGAGACGGTGTGTGGTAGTGGTGGAGACGTTGGGTGTGTGTGGTGAGAGTTGGTGTGAGAGTGTGGACGTTGTGATGGTGTGGTGAGATGGTTGGGTTAGTGTGGGAGACGGTTGGTGGTGTTGGTGGAGAGAGTGGTGTGTAGTGGTGGAGACGGTTGGTGGTGGTGTAGTGGTGGAGAGGTTGTGGTGTGTAGTGGTGGAGACGGCTTGGTGGTGTAGTGTGGAGACGGTTGGTGTGGTATGTGGAGATGGTTGGTGGTGTGGTGAGAGGATTGGTGGTGGTAGTGGTGGAGACGGTTGGTGTGTGTAGTGGTGGAGACGTTGTGTGGTGGTAGTGGTGGAGATGGTTGGTGGTTGTGTAGTGGTGGAGACAGTTGGTGGTGGTGTGGTGGAGACGGTTGGTTGTGGTGTAGTGGTGGAGACGGCTGGTGGTGTAGTGGTGGAGACAGTTGGTGGTGTAGTGGTGGAGACGGTTGGTGGTGTAGTGGTGATAGTTGGTGGTTGTGTAGTGGTGGAGACAGGTTGGTGTGTGTGTGGGAGATGGTGTGGTGTGTAGTGGTGGAGACGGTTGGTGGTGTGTAGTGGTGAGACGGTTGGTGTGTAGTGGTGGAGAGTTGGTGGTGGTGTAGTGGTGGAGACGGTTTGTGGTGTGTTGGTGGAGAAGGTTGGTAGTGGTGTGTTGATGGAGACGGTTGGTGGTGTGTTGGTTGAGACGGTTTGTGGTGGTGTAGTGGTGGAGACGGTTGTGGTATGTTGGTGCAGACGGTTGTGTTGTGGTGGTGGAGACGGTTGGGGGTTTGTTAGGTGGAGAGGTTGGTGTGGTGTAGGTGGAATTGGTGGTGTTGTGTGGTGGAGACGGTTGGTGGTGTGTGGTGGAGAGTGGTGTGTGTGGTGAGACGGTTGGTGGTGGTGTAGTGGTGGAGACGTTGGTGGTGTGGTTGGAGACGGTGGTGGTGGTGAGTGGTGGAGAGGTTGGTGTGTGAGTGGTGGAGACAGTTGGTGGTGTAGTGGTGGAGACGGTTGGTGGTGGTGCAGTGGTGGAGACGGTTGGTGGTGGTGTAGTGGTGGAGACGGTTGGTGGTGGTGTAGTGGTGGAGATGGTTGGTGTGTGGTGTGTGGGTGGAGAGGTTGGATGTGTGTGTAGTGGTGGAGACGGTTGGTGTGGTGTAGTGGTGAGACGTTGGTAGTGTGGAGAGTGGTGTGGTGTATTGGTGGAGACGGTTGGTGGTGGTGTAGTGGTGGAGACGGTGGTAGTGTAGTGGTGGAGACGGTGGTAGTGTAGTGGTGGAGACGGTTGATGGTGTGTAGTTGTGGAGACGTTTGGTGGTGTGTAGTGGTGGAGACGGTTGGTGATGGTGTAGTGGTGGAGACGGTTAGTGGTGGTGATGTGGTGGAGACGGTTGGTGGTGTACTGGTGGAGACCGTTGATAGTGGTGTGGTGGAGAGGATTGATGGTGGTGGTGTATATTAAATTGCTATCTAATAAAATATATTAAATTGGTAACTAATCAAAGATAATAAATTGCTGACTATTTATTCCAGTAAAGTTTCACGAGACAAGTTAGGTTAGGTTAGGTTAGGTTAGGTTAGGTTAGATTAGATTAGATTAGGTTAGGTTAGATTAGGTTAGGTTAGATTAGGTTAGGTTAGATTAGGTTAGGTTAGGTTAGGTAAGGTTAGGTTAGGTTAAGTTAGATTAGGTTAGGTTAGATTAGGTTAGGTTAGGTTAGGTTAGGTAAAGTTCGTCAGGAAACAGTGCAAGTGTTTCCTGACGCGGGTCTTAGTCAGATGATGACCCGCCGTTGGAGCTTTTGGTCATCTGACCGAGGCCTTCCGCTGGCTTACCGGTCCACCCCTTTAAAAATTATGGTCATTTATAACCATTTCTTATTAGTATCACTTCACGAGACAGAAGAGCAACAGTTCAGCTCCCTCGAGCACTGTAACACCACTACGGGCTTAGCGCTTCCCCATGAAATATAATAAGTACTAATTCCTCCAAGAAACGCTCGAGCTGCAGCTGAATCATACCAGGAGGTCCAGGAAATAGATATCAACCCCATAAAGAGGTCTACGAGCTATAGCTAAACAAAATAAGTATACTAAACTCAATTTGTTAAAGTTTTAGACATCTCATATGTTTTTTGTCCTGTTCTATTTATTGATATATATATATATATATATATATATATATATATATATATATATATATATATATATATATATATATATATATATATATATATAATGATAATTTACTTGGCTATGCAAGAAATGTTAAAGAGTGCAACGCTGTGCACCACACTTGCATAATCCCTACAAGGCTGCCGTGGCTGCAGCTGCTGTCCCTGGAATTCTTTGTCAGCTACAGACATACATACATGAATATTTTCATCACAAATATATAAAAAGAAATTTCCTTTCACTTTATCTTAACAAGAACACGGTAGGTAAGGACTATGTTATTACTATTAATGTAATATGCAAGATGGTGTGCTATACCAGTGGTAGTCAATTAGGGCATTAAAGGGTGTTGCGGGGGCGTTGACCCCCGCAACACCCTCCATGTATACCCTCCAGGAGGGAAGTACTTCGTCTTAAAACAAAATTGGCGACCACGTAGACGCTTCTGACACGTCTTCTGACACGTCTTCTGACACGTCTTCTGACAGGTCTTCTGACACGGATCTGAGTCAACTGATGACACTTGACTGCCTAAGCACCTGTTAGCTTACTAAAGGTAAATTTATACCCATTTAGAAAAGGAACATCATAACCTATTAGTGTCCTAAGAGAAAACTATTCCAAGGGAAAGCCAATACCGAAGGATATGTATATGCTAACTTTACGAAGGAGGTATTTGAAATTTTATAAGGTTCTGGCAACGTGCTGAGCTTCAATACTCAAACATTTAAACAAATACATTGGCTTACTCGAAGACTCTCAACTACATGAGCAGAAGCAAGCCAGGGCAGCAGGAGTCAGCATTGAGCAAGGTGCAGAGGTGGGAGTGACGAACTGGCTCTCCCCGGGTCTGTGGTCATGAAGCAAGGCTGAGGTATTTCCACCACGAGTCCACCAACGCTTGAGTATTGTACATGCTGTATAGTATGGTAGCTTCTCTTCCTCTTCTTTCCCCCATCTCTCCGCTTCCCCTCCCTTACTCCATCCTTATAGTCTCCATCTGTGTTCATTCGTCCTTCACTTTATAACTACGTTTCTCCCTAACTCCATCCCTGTACTGCTGTTTCTTACCCTCATGTCTCGCACTAATACCAACTCCAGTTGCTATTAGTGAAGTATTTTACAAACCTTTTTCATGCGCGACCCAGAAATTTAGATCACACATGCCTCGCGACCCAAGTAATACGTATAAGTATTTTTTTCATAATATGTTAACGAACTAAATAAAAAAAAAAAACTTTAATGTTGTGATATACGTCCGTTTAGACCAATATTAACGACACCACTGCCAGAACTGCACAGCTGCAGAAGAGTCAGCTGATTAATACCTCCATTAAAAAGTGCAGAATGGCGAAAACATAATTTATTTCCAAGAAAAAACTTGTTTGCATGGGTAAAAATACGAATATTTGATGAGGTGGCGTTTCTGGGCTGGGTTAATGTTTCATCAGAGAAATTAGATTACGCTCGTAAAGGGATTTTAATTATCCGGCTCGTCCTCTGTAGCTGTGCTTTATGTCTGTACGTCCTCCAAGATGCTGGAAAATCCTCAGTTCTTAACACAAAAAAAAAAAACAGTTTAGCATATTAAAATTAAATAGACCGTAGTAGTAACACTAAGAGTAAAAATTCAGATACAGTGTGTCATATGAATGAAGGTAGATGTATGGAAAAGTAAGTTGTTAAAATATTTCACAAAATGCTAGAATAAGTGAAAAAATAATGAAAGTGATGCTGAAAATATTAAATATTAATAACATTTTATAAAAAAGTATATAAATACATATAGATTTTATTTTAACACACCGGCCGCATCCCACCAAGGCAGGGTGACCCAAAAAAGAAGATTTTTTTTTTTTCTATTTACATGTAGTAATTTATACAAGAGAAGGGGTTACCTGCCCCTTGCTCCTGGTATTTTTGGTTTCCTCTTACGACACGCATGGCTTACGAAGGATGGATTCTTCTCCACGTCCCCTTGGAGACAGTAGATCATATAACATAAAAAAAATAAGCAAGACTTTAGTTTAGCATATGGACTGTGTGCGTGGTCTCACATTCTCAATAAGGCTGCAAACAACACATGTCAAGTCTTAGCTGGATAACTCACAAATCATTTGTTAAACCTCAGCAAGGAGTAACACTGCTCTCATGGGAGCAACAAGATATAAACCAAATTCAAAATAATATTAGAAATTTGTCTCTAACATGAGCCGAGTATTATGCTGTGAACTTTGAAGTGGAAAGTCTCAGCGTGAAGATTGAACAAGAGAAGTAATAACGAAGTATATACGCACTTGATATCTTAAAGGGACAGGCGATACACTGGACGAAGCAAATGTAAAAGTAACGATTTGCAAGTGGTATTATTTCCTGAAAATGTGAATGAATCAAGGCGCCACGGATGTCTGAAAGAGTTGAGTGGCACTCTGCAACATATTTCATCCATGGAAGGAGTCTTCCAGACGTCCGTGACCGATTCTCAAAACTAGAGTCTCATGAGGTGCAGCGGCGGCGCAGACATGGACGATGCAAGAAATCAGGTGAAGAAATAATATGAACACGCACAATAGGACTCCTCTGCCTAGGTCTTGGAGCCTTAATAGTGAGAGACAGGAGTGGGTGGTAAAAGTTCTATCAGAGTTCTGTACTGGAGCAACCCATTCTCTCACTAACTTTGATATGCGTTTAGAGTTGAACGTTGCCTGAGTTTGCACAGACAACATACTTTTATTATTATATATTTTTAGGAAGAATGGATACATCGGCAATGTGCTGCTACCTTATTTTATAGGATAGTTGCCTAATGGGAACGAAAGTTAACTATATTTCCTTCATATTCCGTCAAACAGGATGGATCGCAAAATATATAAATCTGTCAGCTTAAAATGGGTGTGGTATGCAAAGAGTACGTTACACTTTATTCGGTGTATGTACACACTCCCATATAGGCTGCCTCCCAACCAGCGAACTGGGTGCTAAGGGCTTAACGATCTTTAGGGGCCCCATCGTTAAATCAGTACCTTGGTTTATTAACCAATCATAGATGGGCCTGCCAAGTGCAGAGGTGACGTGATTTCACTCACAGTCAGCCCTTTCCAGACTCGCATAGCCGCTGGTTGAGCATGGTTCTCTTTCAGGCTTTTGACTTTGCCTTGATCACCGTGTGGTACACTTATATTTCAACTCTTGTACATAGTATACATAATATATATAACTGAAGGAAAATACAAGTCAAATACTACTGCTGTGTTTATTTTTGCTCCAAACATTACGACCAGGTCAACAGGCCATTTATTACCTGTGTTCGTAATACTGAGAGACTTCAGTGTGGCAATGAAGCCATCTTCAGGTATTCCATTAAAGGCTCATCAGCTACAGGAACTTTAAAGGTATCGTTCCATCAGAGATGGAGTCACTATTACCTGTATTTGGGAATTACCGCCACTCAGGATGGTCTGTCCTATAAACAGGAGAAACAGAATGTTGATGAAGATTTCTCCATTATCCCAGAGCGAAAAAAACAGATGATATGTTGGAGACAGTTAAACAGAGGGAAGAGGGAACGGAGGAAGAGCAATTTGTATGACTTAATACATCTAAGTACATTCATTATTATATAATAAAGCAGAGTTATTAGACGCTTAAGAATACTGTACGAGTGTCGTGCTGACACACGTGTCCGTGCTTGATCATGAATAAATGAAAGTTTGTGTAGCCTTGTTGTAGCCTGCCCTAAACCCTAGCCTAAAATAAAAAAAAAAGTGATTTTCTAATTTTATGAATCCTTCGGAAATTGACGTTCGTAATCACGCTAGAAAACCAACGGTGTAACATGAGCATAGGTTGATAATAGCATGGGCCAGGCCTCGAAGTCAGCCGATACCAGGCACTGTTATGGTACTCTGAGTAACACTAGGTAAACAATAGTGTGTGTTGGTACCATACGTGGTGGTGGGGGGTTGAGGGGGGTTCACGTTACCCGTGGTCACATATAGTTTATTTAGAAAGCAAAAGTAGTTAGACTGTTGGGTTTAGTCCTGACTCTTTCCCTTCTACTTCAGCTCTTCCTCTCACCGGCTATTCTTCTTCTGTCCCCACTTCCCCCTCGCCCCTAGTGGGTCCTTACCTGAGAGTCTGAACTAACTAACTTTATTTAGAGCAGAAGAGTGGGAGTGAGGGTCGGGGGAGGGTAAGGAAAGTGAGGAAAGTGCATCTGACGTGAATCTATAATTCGATTGTAGTGCTTCTGTAGTTTTGAGTCGTCTGTAGTGCCGGTTTAGAACTTCGCCAGTTCCTCTAGTGCCTGTTGTTGTTCTTCAGTCTCATATAGTGTTTGTGTACTGCTCTCCTAAAGTTTTCTCACTGCCTCTGAAGCCAGTCTTCAGTGCTGCTTTAGTCTTTATTTAGGGCTGAAAAAAAGACAGGTACAGAATAATCTCTTTTTGCTTCGCGCCGTGTAGAGCTTCATCAGGTCAATAAATTTTGACACAGAGCGAAATGTTTTCACAACAATGGACAGCTTTGCACTGTCTCTTTCCTTTAATACTGTCGGCATTTCTCCTTCGTATCCAGCTCAATTATTCTCGATGCTGGAATCAATATAAAAAAAAATACACATTGGCCTGATGAATCAGACAAGCTGGTAGGAATCCTGTCCCTGTCTACGGAGTCCCTCTTTGTGTACGTTCTTGGAATACACTTTCACGGGGAAAGGCACGCACTCCACAAGGTCATAACTCCCTGACTAGCTGGCTTGGTCAACAGCTGGCTAGGGTGCCAGCTGGTACTGTGATCAACTGATTGCGAGATGTACCAGCAAGATAATCAAGCACCTCTTGATTGGTCTGTCAGCCAGTCAGGTAAATCGCTGGTACAGGATATCCAACTGGGTGGTTTGACTCTATTGACTGACTGGATTAAGACTTCATCACTCATTCCTGAAACGTTATTTTTCACCACTCATCCTTACAACCCCCTTCATCACTCATTCCCTGAAACCCAATTGCTTCTATATCTTCTTTATTTCAAGCAGTCCACGCACCACCTTCCGTCAACACTAGAGCGCTAGAGGAAGATAGGTTAATGCAGTGGTCGGAAAAATGGTAGATTTACTTTATTGTAAACAAATGTAAGTAAGGTTCTGAGCCTGGGAGAAGAGAATAACCATTCCACTGGGTGGCGAAACGTTTTCTTAATAAAGATTCCCATATGTTGCATAAGTGTCTCAATCTTCAACTTGTCGGTTTTCAAAACCAATTATCACATCTGTCAGACACTGCAACATCATGGGATCTTGATACAAGGAAACCTTCAACACTTGTCCAACCTTTGGACGAAGACCTACTTACACTAGTGGATGGTTCCACTGTGACCCCGCCTCCCCCTGCTTCCACTCACCTGACTACAGTATACAAGACAATTCTCCGGCGATATGCTGTACTTTCTACAAGAGTGATGGACTGAACACATCGATTCCCGGCTGAGGGACTGATTACCTCAAACTCCTCCTCTCCTTACATCTTTGCTTTGTATTTGACTGATGAAGCCAGTGTGGCGAAAAGTTTCCTTAATAAAGATTCCCATATAAGTGTCACTACAAAATATGTTTGGGAAGAGGAGGAAGTTAGAAGAATCTGGTGAGGAAAATATTGGAAAACAGACGGAACGAATGAAAGTAAATTTTAAAGAGACCTTTTGTTCCTTTATTTTTTTTTACTTTAACGATGAAGAGATTGTAAAAGTCTCGAAAAGACAGAATATGAAGAGACAGGTGATCAAATATTGTTGTAAAGTTTGATGGTTAACTGTCTAGAAGACGCCATCCATTGCAGGTAGATTCTCTTCACACTAAGTTATTTAGGGGATAGGAAAGTCTTTTTTTTTTCACCTATCCCACCTAACCCATCCAGGACATCTCACCCATCCAGCTCACCTTACCCATCCAGCCCACCTGAGCCACTCAGCCCACCTTTCCTAGAGAATTCTAGTGGATTTTCCCCCACACACCAGGGGTCAAGATGGTTGTACCTTCCCTCCCACATGATCTGATGGTTGTACCTTCCCTCCCACATGATCTGATGGTTGTACCTTCCCTCCCACATGATCTGATGGTTGTACCTTCCCTCCCACATGATCTGATGGTTGTACCTTCCCTCCCACATTGTCAGATGGTGGTACGTTCCATCCCTCATGATCAGATGGTTGGTGACCTTCCAGCCTCGGCTGACCCTTGTCAGGTGGCTAGACAACCAACCCGGTACTAGACTGATGCCAGCCAGAGAGCTAACCAGGTGGGTGGGTGGACAAACTACCACAAGCCATGTGGGTGGATGGGTGAGCAGACTACCACAAGCCATGTGGGTGGATGGTCAGCCTAGCACCTGCTTAGTGGGTGGGCAGCCTGGCATTCTCTTTTTCTTGTCGTCAATCTTATCTCTCTCTCTCTCTCTCTCTCTCTCTCTCTCTCTCTCTCTCTCTCTCTCTCTCTCTCTCTCTCTCTCTCTCTCTCTCTCCTCTCTCTCCCTCTCTCTCTCTCCTATCTCTTTTCTTGCAGCCTTGATCTTCCGTATCTCCTCTTAGTATCCCCCCCCTCTCTCTGTAATTTTCCCCCCCAGTTCCTCCCTTCTCACCTCCTAACATTCTCCTCCTCCCTCTCTCCTCTTCCCTCTCCTTCCACCGGTCACTCACCAGTCATTCCACTTACTGGAATTACTAAGCATCAGTGTTTCAAAGACGCATTTTTTAAGAGCCATTACCGACAATTTACGGTCGAACGTTGAAGAACCGGAGAATTAAAAAAGGATTTAAAGCCATAATTTGTCTTACTTCATAAGAAACACTGTCTTCTATCATCCGCTAACAGCGTCAGAAAAACAACGCTCGGCATCCTAGTCTTTTGAGAGGTCGCTATTACGTTGGCTTTGAGGCTAGCTAAGTGGCTAGTTCAGTAGCTTCCTGGGTGTGTGTCTAGTTAGTTAGGTAGGTACTTAGTTAAAGTTAGGTAGTTATGTTAGTTAAGTTGATTGCTAGGTTGATTAGTTGCCAGTTAGCTAGTTAGGTAGGCACTTGGGTACTTAGTTGAAGTTAGCTAGTTATGTTAGTTAAGTTGATTGCTAGGTTGGTTAGTTGTCAAAGTTATTTAAGTTTATTAAGTTGTTAAAGTTAGTTACGTTATTAAGTTGTTAGTTAATGAATTAGTGAGTGATTTAATGATTTAGCTAATTACATACCTAGGTACCAAATTGCTTAGTTACCTAGTGACCTAGATAGTTACCTAGCTAGCTAGTTAATTATCATGCTAGCTGTCTATAACCACTAACACCGTGTCACTATGGTTTCCTCTCGAGGGAAGCGCTACGTCCGCAGGGGATCATACAGGGCCTGGTTAATGGCGGGTAAAGGAGGTTTGATCCAATGAAGGGGAAGGTAACTCCAGCGCCTCGGATCAAGAGTGCTTCACCGGCAACAAGGCACCCCATTCAACTCTTCCTCGGAGGGAGTAATATTAAAATGCGTTACTTCCTGTGATGTTTTGAGAATTACAGATGAGAAACAGAAGTATACGAATCGTGTCTAGACAATTACTGAGGATACGTTTCGCCCACCAGGGGGCTTCTTGAGGGTACGTATCCCTCTCTGGTGGGCGAAGCGTGTCTTCAATAAATGTATGGATAATTGCTGACGGGTCTTTCTTACACAAACTAGTCGGTGTTAATTGGACGTAGGTTCAGAAGATTAGAATAAAATGCTAAACAATACTAGAGCGAAATAGAACAGTTTACCTTCCTATTTATTATGTCAATACTTTCCTATATCCTTTCTAAATCTAAACTTATCGCATTTGAATCCATTATTGCTGGTTCTCTAATGGAGGGACATCCTCCAAGAGGAGAACCCTCAATAATGGATTCAAATTAGATATGTTTAGATTTAGAAAGGATATAGGAAAGTACTGGTGTTGAACTAGGGTAGTTGATGAGTGGAACAGTCTGCCTAGTAGGGTGATTGAAGCTGAAACCTTGGGTAGTTTCATGTTTATGTTGGATAAATACATGAGTGAGAGGGGTTGGATTTGAGTGGGACTTGCACGTGAGTTAGTGGATTTATCAGAGCATATTGTTATTGTAGAACTAAAGTGGGTTGTGCAAATATTATGTTAGTGGGTTGGATTTGTGAAGGATATGCCCAGTATGAGCCAACAGGCCTAATGCAGTGTTCCTCCATTCTTATGTTCTTATGTCAAAATAAAGTAGTTGACCTTGTATATATATATATATATATATATATATATATATATATATATATATATATATATATATATATATATATATATATATATAACACTTAGGTCACACTACACATTCATGTACAAGCATATATATATATATATATATATATATATATATATATATATATATATATATATATATATATATATATATATATATATAATACACCTCTGGGTTTTCTTCTATTTTCTTACTAGTTCTTATTTACTCTTCTCCATGGGGAAGTGGAACAGAATTCTTCCTCCGTAAGCCATGCTGTCGTAAGAAGCGACTAAAATGCAGGGAGCAAGGGGCTAGTAACCCTTCTCCTGTATATATTACTAAATGTAAAAGGAGAAACTTTCGTTTTTCCTTTTGGGCCACCCGCTTCAGTGGGAAACGGCCGACGTGTTGAAAGAAAGAATATATATATATATATATATATATATATATATATATATATATATATATATATATATATATATATATATATATATATATATATATATTGTAAAAGCCAAAATAAACTTGTTGACTTTTACGGTTTTTAATTAAATCAAACCCAAAAACTGATCTTCCATTGAATTTTTATAAAAACTGAAATAAAATAGTCGATCTTGCTACTGATTATATCCATCCAAAATAAAATATTCATCCCTGAAAACTTTAATACCGATTCTAAATAAAATGGTTAATCGTATGATCTATGCTGCTACCTCGGAATAAAATATACCAGAATAGAGGTTTAGTGTGTGTGTGTGTGTGAGAGAGAGAGAGAGAGAGAGAGAGAGAGAGAGAGAGAGAGAGAGAGAGAGAGAGAGAGGAGGTGAGGGAAAAAAAAGAAGCTAATTCCCGAGTGAATCATAGAGTTGGGAGCAGTGAGCAGCAAACAGCCTTGAAGTACATGCCAGTGGTGCTGTGTACCCCCTTGTGGCGTCGAGGGTTGAAGAGAGAGGAAAAAGAAGCGGCAGCAGCAATCAACATGCCCTGACGAAACACACGGAATTACTGATGGCTTCCAGTTTTTACTCGCTACCCCCCCAGGACCTGGCAGCCCACCTTGAGGCATCCTGACCCTGCCCCTCCCCCAACCGGCAGCCTCAGGGACATATCTACCCCCTCCTTCACATGGCCCACTGCCTCGTGACTCTTCAACCGGAGTTTCAACCTCAGGGAATTTTGTGGTTCGTCACTGTGAGAAGTCGCTCTCGACCTCCTTCGTTACTTGTCCGAACCTTGTGATAAAAATCTATTGTGGGATCATTAGTGAGCGAGTGATTGAGATGGAGTTTATAATTATAGACAGTGGAGGAAAGCGCTGCCAACCGGTTCTTTATGGAGTATTAATAAAGGCAACGTATTGTGGAGTAGGTGAAGCAGAGAGGCTGTGTTGTCCAAGCCGCCCTGGCAGGCCGTGACAAAACCTTCTGTGGCCTCCAAGCAAGCCTGGCGCCGGGCGTCCTCGGGCTCAGACTGAGTCTCCTGCGGCCTCCATACTGATATACACTACGGCTGCCATTAGGACTCAAATCTGCGGCAATCATGCGAGCCCAGAACCCTGGTTGTGGTTAAATTTGAGCTCAGACTACGCCTCAGGCGTCTTTCATGCGGGCCCAGACTACAGGGCCGTTATGAGAGTCCAAATTACGGCTTCCATGCGAGCCCAGAGCCCTAGCTGCGGCTAAATTTTAGTTCAAACAACGTCTCTTGCGGCTTCGATACGGGCCCGGACTACGGCCGCCATGAGAGACTCGAACTGCTGCCTCCATGCGTGCCAAGGGCCCTGGCTGCGGCAAATTTGGGCTCAGATCCGACTAACTTATTAATGCACACCAAACACATGCTTAGCTGCAGGGCTAAGGAAAATGTTTTATTTTACAGCTAAGGAGAATATTTAGATGTAGAACTGTAGAGAATGAGTTTTATTGATGGAATAAAGAGAATTTCTAGTCAAAGGCAAATTACTACAAGGAGCTGAAGGAATAAAACCCTGAAGAATATTGTCATACAGAATTTGATTGTAAATATATAAAACAACCATCTTAGGAGCGAATGCGTGAGAAAGATACAATAATAATAATAATAAAAATAATAATAATAATAATAAAAATCTTGAAAGAATTAAGAGTAAGACGGAGAGCAGGATAACAGATGAACAAGGAGGCTTTAGGAAGGGTAGGGGGTGTGTAGACCAAGTGTTTGCAGTGAAACATATAGGTGAACAATATTTAAATAAGGGTAAAGAGGTGTTTGTGGCATTTATGGATTTGGAAAAGGCATATAATAGGGTGGATAGGGGGGCAATGGGGCAGATGTTGCAAATGTATGGAATAGGAAGTTGGTTATTGAAAGCGGTGAAAAGTTTTTACGAGGATAGTGAGGCTCAGGTTAGAGTATGTAGGCGAGAGGGATGTGTGATGTCACCATGTTTGTTCAAAATATTTATAGATAGAGTTGTAAGAGAAGTGAATACTCGGGTATTGGCAAGAGATGTGGGGTTAAAAGATAAAGAATCTAACACAAAGTGGGAGTTATCACAGATGCTCTTTACTGATGACACTGTGCTTTTGGGGGATTCTGAAGAGAAGCTGCAGAGGTTCGTGGATGAGTTTGGTAGGGTATGTAAAAGAAGGAAATTAAAAATGAATATAGGAAAGAGTAAGGTGATGAGGATAACAAAAAAAATAGATAACGGAAGATTGGATATCAGATTGGAGAGAGAGAGTATGGAGGAGGTGAATGTGTTCAGATATTTGGGAGTGGATGTGTCAGCAGATGGGTCTATGAAGGATGAGGTGAATCACAGAATTAACGAGGGGAAAAAGGTGAGTGGTGCACTGAGGAGCTTGTGGAGACAGAGAACTTTATCCATGAAAGCAAAGAAAGGAATGTATTAGAGTATAGTTATACCAACACTCTTGTATGGGTGTGAGACATGGGTTGTGAATGTTGCAACAAGGAGAAGGCTGGAGGCAGTGGAGATGTCATGTCTGAGGGTAATGTGTGGTGTGAATATAATGCAGAGAATCCGTAGTTTGGAGATTAGGAGGAGGTGTGGGATTACCAAAATTATTATCCAGAGGGCTGAGGAGGGGTTATTGAGATGGTTTGGACATGTAGAGAGGATGGATCAAAATAGAATGACTTCGAGAGAGTATAAATCTTTAGTGGAGGGAAGGCGGGGTAGGGGTCGGCCTAGAAAAGGTTGGAGGGAGGGGGTAAAGGAGGTTTTGTGTGCGAGGGCCTTGGACTTCCAGCAAGCGTGCGTGAGCGTGTTAGATAGGAGCGAATGGAGACAAATGGTTTTTAGGATTTGACGTGCTGTTGGAGTGTAAGCAAAGTAACATTTATGGAGGGTTTCAGGGAAACCGGCAGGCCGGACTTGAGTCCTGGAGATGGGAAGTACAGTGCCGGCACTCTGAAGGAGGGTGTTAATGTTGCAGCTTTGTAGCTGTAGTGTAAGCACGCCTCTGGCAAGACAGTGATGGAGTGAGTGATGATGAAAGTTTTTTTCTTTGTCGGGCCACCCTGCCTTGGTGGGAAACGGCCGATGTGTTAATTAAAAACTAATATTCTTCCTTTCTACAAGTACATGATACAACGTATACAGACCATAGCTGACATCACTGGCATGCTGTATGGTTATGCAGAGCATTTCGGGCACCTTAGGTTAATTTTGTTCCCCCATCCCAGGATGCGACCTACAACAGTCGGCTAACACCCAGGTACCTACTTACTGCCGGGTGAACAGGGGCAGCAGGTGTAAAAAAGCATCTCCAACGCTTCACCCGTACCGGGGATCGATCCTGAACCCATCAGTGTGTGTGTGTGTGAGTGTGTGTGTGTGTGTGTGTGTGTGTGTGTGTGTGTGTGTGTGTGTGTGCGTGTGTGTCTGTGTGTGCGCGCGCGCGTGAGTTAAGTACGCTACCAACGAAGCCACGAGCACCGCAGTGAAAATATATTTTACAACGTTTCCTCCACGACGGAATGGTATCAAGTATACTTGATCGAAACGTTGTGATAAAAGTTGCAATTAGAGCAGTGTTTCTCCCTACCTGTCGGCACGGGCCATCACTCATCCAGGGCGAGCATGCCACCTCAAAGTTGCTTATCCAGTAAAAATTCACGTTATTCGAGAATTCTATTTTTTATTTATACTAACGGTTGTTTTGGGCCTCATCTGGACATATAAGAACAACCTCAACCTGTCACCACATCAACCTGTCACCACATCAATCTGTCGGCCGTGAAGCATGACTTGCATCTGCCAAGGACAACCTGGTCCCGAAGCCCAGAAGAATCTGTGTTCACACAGCGCTACTTCCTGAGGTCGATGCTCTATTCCGAGCGGAGTTCGAGGGTATCTGCTGACAAGGGCTATCTACTTTTATCTAGATTAAGGACAGTCATATGTTATCTGAATACCTGAGGCAAGGACAGTAATGTAGAAGGCTCTCCGAGCGCACTGTATCACTCAAGTTCTCTAACTTGCTTCTAGTCTCTCTCTAGAATGAGGTAGGTCGGATATTACATTAGCCGAGGTCCGTAGCTTCGTATCTACAGCAGCGTAATAATAGCCCCAGCTGTTATTTTTATTTAACAGAAGTTGAATATTCGGTACAATCCAATGAACTGCGATGACTTTATATTTGTTCATCATTGGTGGGCGGAGTAGGCGATTATGTGGTGGTGTTCATTCTGCTGGAGTTGGTGGTGGGTTGGAGTGTTCGAACTCTCTCACGTACTGGTGGGGGTAATGGTGCGTGGAGTATTGGAACTAGCGGAGTCAAGGGTGTAAGTGGGTGTTATTACTGGTGGCGGTACAGGTGAGAGGGATCGTTGAAGTGAGTGTTCTCTCCAGAATGACCTTGTCAATCATGTCTCATAATTACTAGTTGAACAAGTGGGCTACTTCCATTGCTAGCAAGAACATCTGTAAAGCATTATTTACACCTGCAAATGATACGGATTGAAGTGCAGTATCTCTCGTAAGTTGAAGACGTTTATATTCACCTTAAGACGGTATCTCTCTTCCTCCGTTACTGAAAAAAATACGTATCCTTTGTCTGTTAGCTTATTCGACAGGGAAAAATTACTACTACTACTACTACTACTACTACTACTACTACTACTACTACTACTACACACTACTACTACCTACTACACACACACACTACACTACACTATCTACCTACCACTACAATACTACTACACACACACACACACTACACACCATAGGATGGACCCACACGTGGTCTAGTTTTCATTGTCAGTTTATTGGTTGTGATTTGTTCTTGCTACAGTATGTAATATCCTTCTGAATTTCTGTTTCTAAAATAGAAAAGTAGGAGAATTGGACGATTTCTAGACAAAAGAGAAAATAAGAATATTGAAAAAGGAAAATAATCCTCTGATCGTACCTTTCAACTAGCGACCTTGACGTAGAAGACGAACTTAAATCTTTCAAAAAAATCCTCCACTGGCTGGTCCATTTACGGTATTTTATTGTGATATATTCAATAGGAACCGATAAATCGGTATGGGCTAAACAGCTCCTGGGAAATGGTAGGTAATCGGGTTTAATCCTAAAGAAGAGGAAGGTGGTAGGTTTAATCGTTAGGATCGGGGGCACTATCCTGCCCTCGTTTTCGGCAGCTCTGACAAGCACTTACAACAAATGCCGATAACCCCCGAGCACCGATGAAATGAAGGCCTGTCGCTGATATACTCACCAGTGAACATTCGTGCCCGCTAATGGAAACTCGACACAAAAGGCGCAGTCGATGACGGAGAGCAAGGTCGATCCCGGGGTTTAAAGTTGATCCCGTTGGTGTAAAGGTCGATTCCAGTGATGTAAAGGTCGATCCCAGGGGTGTAAAGGTCGATCCCAGGGGTGTAAAGGTCGATCCCAGGGGTGTAAAGGTCGATCCCAGGGGTGTAAAGGTCGATCCCAGGGGTGTAAAGGTCGATCCCGATGTGTAATGGTCGATCCCGGTGTGTAATGGTCGATCCTGGGGATGTAAAGGTCGATCCCGGTGGTGTAAAGGTCGATCCTGGCGGTGTAAAGGTCGATCCCGGGGTTAATGGTCGGTCCCGGATATGTCAAGTCGATCCCAGAGTGTAATCTCGGAGGTGAGGTGTCAGTGGTGCTGCAGGCAAGTATCGCTATTACAACAACAGGTGTTGTGGTCACCCGCGGCCACATCATAGTACCTGCCGACACACCTCTGGGTAACAGCAATTCACACGCTTGGAGAGGAAAATTAAGAAAAAGGAAAAGCCTTAATGGTGGGTTGGAGGATGGATATGGGGACGTTACCGGTAATGTGGAGGATGGCACTGGTGAGGCTGAGAGCCACTGATAAGGCAGAGAGCCACTGGTAAGGCAGAGACCCACTGGTAAGACTGAGAACCACTGATAAGGCAGAGTGCCACTGGTAAGGCTAAGAGCCATTTGTAAGGCAGAGGCCCACTGGTGAGACTGAGAGCCAATGGTGAGGCTGAGAGCCAATGGTGAGGCGCGCCCTGCTGGGAATGCCTCCAGCAGCACCAAATACACCTGTCATCTAACTTAAGGACTCCACCTTCATCTCAAGAAAAAATTAATAACAAATATCGCACGACATTGGCATGGCGGGAGTGAAACGCCTCCATCAACTCCCTCCTTCCTCCGTCATCTCCCTCCTTCCCCCGTCAACTCCCTTTTTCCTCCACATATACTCTCTTGCTGACAGATATCATTTCTTGACGAAAGAAATACATCCTGTGTAATGGAATATGATATGTGACAGGAAAATCCATCCTGTATGGTGGAATAAGACATGGAAACACATCCTGTGCGATGGTATAGGGCCGGGAAATCCTTCCTGTATGATGGAATATGACAGGGACGGTCTATCCTGTGTGATGGAATATGATAGGGAAACCCAGTCTGTGTGATGGAATATAATAGGGAAACACTATCCTCTGTGACGGAATACGACGGGAAAACCCATCCTGCATACTGGAATATGACAAGGAATCCCATCTTGTGGGACAGAATATGACGGGGATACCCATATTGTGCTATGGAATATGACCGGAAAACATAGTCAGCACACTGCTGATGCATCCAATTTTTTTAATAAAGAAGTCTTTCTCCTCTATCTTGCCCCCGAATTTTTAAAAACACTCATATTTTCTTTCTTTTCCCTATGCGCTTTCTTGCCACTTCTCTCCCTGTTTCTTCTTTAGCATTACCGTTGTCTCTCTCTCTTACACACACACTGCTCTGCTGCCCTCATTCATCAACAATCTTCTCCCACAACCTCTAACTTCACTGCTTCCCATGTCTTCCAGGCAGGAGTGACACAGTGCACCCCGGCAGCGTGAATTACGGTCCTCTCGTCCTTGGTCCCTGGCCTGTGATAACCTGCAATAGGCCATAATGCTCGGTTATTACGCGCTCCACAACTGCCTCTTGACATTTCACATCTCCCGCATACCTCTCCAGTAATGTTCGAGTGTTATCTTTTTTTCCTTCTCCCGAGGCTGGTTCCTGCGATAGAGGACCCTCTCGTGTTCCTGCTGTGTGCGTGGGAGATGTAGATCACACGGCCGTACTGGTTCTTGTGGGATACAGCCTCCGGTTATCCTGGTTTTTACCATGGAGAAGCCATAGTGTATTCTGTTGCTTGTAAGAAAACCCATAGGATGTCCGATCCTTTTCAGGTAGAACATAAGTGCTCATGGAATTTAGAATATATATAGTTTGTACTAATGACGAGAAAGAACCAAAGCCTTGTTTTTGGTTCTTGAGAGATATAATCTAGTCTGTATTGGTCTTTCGAAGAAAGAAGGTTTTAATAAGACGCTCTTGTAAATAAAAGAGTACATATAAACACGCCAACCACATTATCACAATATATAAGCCTCACTAGAGAGCACTCGAATAAAAAATACATTCACATTAAGTTATGATTGCCTGTGATAATTGAAAAGCCTTTCAAATTGTTCACATTATATTTTTTTATCGGAATCCGAGTGGCGATACCGTTGTCAAACAGCCAGCCATTGTAGAGAAAGTTCAGGAATTGTTTAGGCTCTTGGGCAGCTAAACCCATGTTAAAATTGTTCCTTTTCCCTAGAGCATTATCTTCGGTTTCCTGTCCATTCTGCCCCCTCGCTTTACCCTCAACCGTGCCTATTCCTTCCTCCTCTTCAGCTCCACCTGTGGATCTCGCAAGTCATCAAAGGTGTCTGCACGTGGTCAGGGTGGTCAACACGAGAGCCGCTCAGTGTAATGTGACAAAGGAAGGGAAGGGGGGTGCAAAGAAGAGCATTTAAGCTCGATACTTCATTAAAAGGAGAGCCATATGAAGAAAGACACGAAGAACTTGACATATTTTTCCTGAGGAAACGGAGCATACAAGAAAATCTTAATCAGATTTTAAAATGCTAAACAAATTTAACACAGAAGGATTAAAAGTGCAGTGTGTCTATAATCCTAAAAAAAAGTAGAATGAAACTTTAGGGCAGGAGATGCAACACAAATGTAGGCAAGGTTTTGTTTTGGAAACTCTTATTGATCATCTTAATAAACTATCCATTGAAGTTCCAAGTGCAAAACAACACATTTAACAATAAACATTTTTCAACAACAAAAGATTCAGCTATGTACCATGCAGAACATTCCGATGGCCAATAAAATCCTAATGTTAGTTAAGAACCTTCCTGAGGATGATCAGTGAACCATGAACCACCCGGGGCATAGCTGTATTAGTCGTGGTCTTGGCAGTATTAGCTCTAGCAGTGTAAGTTAAACTCTGCTTTCACTGATTCTATTAAATATCTAGACAAGTTTTTTTTATATCCACCTTTTTACTAGCTGGTGATGTGACCGGTGACGTTGAAGGGAAGGGAGAGAGCCTTCTTTGCTATTCTATCCTAATGTTAACTGTCTAGACAGAATTAGAGATAGCTAGTTTGACATGAGTTGTTGTGTTTGCCTTTTCCATGTAGTCTGTACATAAGTACCAAGCTACTAATGGATACTTTACTCGCTTTTCCATATACTCTGTACATAAGTACCAAGCATTTCATGTGTACTGTACTCGCTAGGAAATGTTTGCACTCTTTTATCCCTCACCATTAAGTCTTACTGAAGTCTCTCAACCACTCGAAGTAGTTGAGTGGTTACACTAGCTGCTCTTAGGGATCAAGTCCCTGGCAAAAAAAATAGAAAGAAACATGTTTGCCTCACGCATACTTATTTTTCCATATTTTATTTCGATTCTCTTATAAACAATCCCAACTCAGGTTGACATATTTCATCGCTGCCTTACGATACTCATCCTGTGTAACAGAATAAGACAACTTTTGCTCCTTCAGTGTTATTATCATAAAGATTAGGGTAGCAAACTACTGATGTACCAAATTTTGTTAAGTAAATATATATATAAGAAAACGATGTGGCCACTTACAGAGTGCTCGTTAAGATATGTGATACACCCAGTCTCTATATGAGGCCAGAAGGCACTTCCGGTGCTGGCGATATTAGGGAGGTGGAGCAACGCGTCATATGCAAATGAGTTCACCTCGGTGGGTATTTACCTCGACCTCTTACTTCACTTCGCTGCCGTAGCACCTGCCCGAGGACCTGCCGCAGCACTTGCCGCAGAACTTGCCGCAGCACCTGCCGCAGTACCTGCCGCAGCACCTGCCGCAGCACCTGCCACGGCACCTGCCGTGACACCTGCCGTGACACCTTCCGTGACACCTGCCGTGGCACCTGCCGTGACACCTGCCTTGGCACCTGCCGTGACACCTACCGTGGCACCTGCTGCAGCATTTGCAAGTTACTCTGCGCTGCCAACACACACAACTCTCGTACCTTTAAGAATCTGGTTTTGCAAGATTAAGTAAGATTTGGTTTGCTTAGATTACCGTCTATTACCCAGATTTAATGCATAATAGTACGCAATAACGCGAATAATAATAATAATAATAATAATAATAATAATAATAATAATAATAATAATAATAATAATAAACACAGGATAGGGATAACATTACTTGATGGGTTGCTCTCTTAAATCCTTCTCAGAACCTCTCGGTTCTAACATGTCTCTATAAATTCTCGAGAAACATAACCTTACTCTCCCTCTCCTTAGTAACACCGCCATTACGTGTAGCACAGCCCACTCCTTCCCTCTTTGTCAGCGCCACTCACCTCTCTAAATGCAGCGCTGTGTCTTCCGTATCTAACAGCACCCCTGAGTTCTAAAAGGCCACATACACAGCTTCAACAGTAGGTATGATAGGGCCAAAGAGGCCAGGGACTGATAATCCCAATCGATGGGAGTTTATGAAACAGGGAAAGGCAGTCCTGACTCAAGACACAAACACAGCTCATAGAACGATACTGTGCTCACGTACGTCCCTTCAAGTTCTGTGGCCCAGTCACAGTAACTGAATTATTATTATTATTATTATTATTATTATTATTATTATTATTATTATTATTATTATTATTATTTTTTTTATTATTATTATTATTATTATTATTATTATTATTATTATTTGTTTTTATTATTATTATTTGTTATTATTATTATTATTATTATTTGTTTTTATTATTATTATTATTATTTGTTTTATTATTATTATTTGCTTTTATTATTGTTGTTATTATTTGATTTTAATATTAGTATTACTTCATTTTCTTCTTCTTATTATTATTATTACATTCATTAG
This sequence comes from Cherax destructor, assembly GCA_009830355.1. Taxonomy (NCBI): domain Eukaryota; kingdom Metazoa; phylum Arthropoda; class Malacostraca; order Decapoda; family Parastacidae; genus Cherax; species Cherax destructor. The sequence continues at coordinate 188,999 of WNWK01001458.1, read as the reverse complement.
GAAGCGCTAAATCCTTGAAAGTCATATAGTACCTGGGGAATGGGAGGTAATTAGGTTCGATTTAATAAGGATTATATCTCAAGTTCCTTGGATCAAGAACTCTTCACCGGCATCAAGAAACTCCCTCCACCCCTCCACTCCCCCCCTGAAGAGCCTCACTTGCCGGTAAAGCACTCCACCTCTCCCAGCGTCTATCCTCTCTGTAACAACCTCCTCCAGCTGGGCAAGCCCTCCCTCAACCTCCAGGGGTATCGCCCTATCTCGCCTCCACCTTTGGCCACCTCGACCTCGGGGAACTTCTCTAATCCTCCCCCTCCCTCCTCAAAGGCGGGTACCCCTTCCTCCTCCACCGCAACCTTGCCTTCTCTGACCTCTACCCCTCGAACCTCCTCCTTCCCATCACCCCTCTCCCTTTAAAACCCCCTGAACGACCTCGCCCCTACTCTTCCCCTTTCCCTTTTATCCTTCCCCTCCACTCCTCTCCACCCTAGACATCTCACCACTCGCCCCCTAGGGCGGGGAAGATGGGCGTAGGGGCCCACAACTGCGCCGCCCACACCAGTACGCCCTTAAGACCCCCCTCATCTGTGTTTCAGTGGATTGTTGTGTGCTGGTTCATGTCCACACCGGGTCCTCTTATCACCCTGCTATCTCTCTCATTAGTTTCTGCTCGAGCTAAAACTGTCGTCGGGGCTTTTAAAATGGGATACTTATATGCATAATAAAAGTGGACGCGTGCAGCGCAGAGCTGAGGCCCCGAGGAAGTGATCCCTTCCAAGGAGGTCAACTCGTGAACCTAAGAACTGAACCTTTCCTTCCTACCCTGCGATCGAACATAATAATAATAATAATAATAATAATAATAATAATAATAATAATAATAATAATAATAATAATAATGAAAATAATAATATTAACAATAATAAAGATAATAATAATAATAATAATAATAATAATAATAATAATAATAATAAAATAATTCTTTAGTAAGCGATGCTGGTGGAGTCAGTGATCTCCAGAGGGTCATCTTCGGGTCGAGAAAACTGGTCAATATCTCGTTGTTGTTTTTTTGTTTAGTCCGCTATCTAAAAACATTTTCTTCTGTCGACGATTGAATTCTGCAGACGGCAGGTGTAACTGGCGCTCTGGCTTGATAACTGGGGCTACACGCACTGGTAACCAGGTACTGGAATACAAATGCCGGCCATTCCAGCTCCTTCCAGTAGACCGGTTCTGTTTACCTTTGTCGTATCACACCTGTGAGGCGGAGGCAACGATGACCTCTTGTGGCTTGTTCCGCCCTCAACACATCCTCCTCCTCCTCCTCCTCCTCCTCCTCCTTCTCCTCTTGTTCCTACATTTCCTCCCCTTCTCCTTCTCTTCCACTTTCCTTTATGTTCCCCTTTCTCTTCCTGTTTCTCCTATTTCTGCTCATTCTGCTCCTCCTGCTACTCCTCCTTCTACTACTACTACTACTACTGCTACTACTAATTATGCTACTACTGCCTCTACTAGTACTACTATTAGTACTACTATTACTACCATTTCTATTATAACTACTACTACTACTAATAATAATAATAAGAAGAAGAATGATAATACTCTTTCTCTTTCACTTCCTCTTTCCTCCCCTATCTTTACTACTACTACTACCATTATTATTATTATTATTATTATTATTATTATTATTAGTTAGTTAGTAGTAGTAGTAGTAGTAGTAGCAGTAGTAGTAGTAATTCAAAGAGCACTCTGATAAGAAAAACAACCTTGAGTGAATATTACATTTCACCAAAAACTCGGCCCCTCCCGGGCCATTGTCAGGTCACAACCGAGTCGAGAAAAGTAGAGAAGTCCTGAACACAGGCCAACAAGATGATATGGTTGCATCGCTTGAAACGTCGAGTACAAAACATCTTACCATACTCTGCATAATTCCTTTGGTAGGCTGCGTCTTGAATATGCCGTCCAGTTTTAGTTTCCAAATTACATAAAAGACGAAGATATGTGGAGAAGGTTCAGAGAAGAGCAGCCAAGCTCATACCATCAATAAGAAACTATATGAAGAAAAACTCAAAGCACTCAACCTTTTCTCTTTCTTACGTAACGTCGAGATCTCATTTAAGATTTTAAATGGTTTTGATAGACTCAAACACGAATAACTGTTTGAAGTGTAAATTGAGTCCGTAACTTGAAATAGTGGAATGAAACTTCGAGGTAGAAGTTGCAACACGAACGATTTTTTTTTTGGTAAATAAAATTCTAGCAGAATGGAACATACTACCTCTGTTGAAGCTGTAAACGTGAAAACAATGAAGTCATTCGAGAACCAACTGGGAAAGTTCTTTTCAAGTATAGAATTTAACTAGATATTACGCAGGTTAAACTAAAATCAACAGATCCCTGATGTTTGTTCAGTAATTGCATCAGGACAGTCAGTTGACAACGAGCAGATCAAATTAATAGTTGCAGTGGTAGAAGTAGATGGTGTCGTAGTGGTAGAAGTAGTTGGTGTCGTAGTGGTAGAAGTAGTTGGTGCCGTAGTGATAGTAGATGGTGTCGTAGTGGTAGAAGTAGTTGGTGTCGTAGTGGTAGAAGTAGTTGGTGCCGTAGTGATAGAAGTAGATGGTGTCGTAGTGATAAAAGTACATAGTGTCGTATTGGTAGAAGTAGATGGTGTCGTAGCAATAGTGAGTATTCACCTTCGTCACAGTATTCAGAAGATGAACTTGTGTTGACTAGAATTAGAACCAGTGGTATATACAGCTCTGTGAGTGGCAGTGGAGTAGCGCCAGTAGTTACGCTAGAAACGCAGCTAAACTCTGGTGGTTGTAGTCCATCCATGTCTTCCATCCACTTCCATCTCTTTTGCAAATTCCTGAACTTTTTTTTAGTATGGTTTGGTATATTTTCTTGCCTGTTTTCATGCCAACACTGGCCGGAAGAGTTGGAGGGTGGGGAGAGAGCTTTCTGCTTTGCTATCCTTGTCTCAAACCCATAGATAATGCACGACAGTCCTTAACCTACATGGAAGTAGAAAGTTCTCCGAAGATAGCCTCGCTGTGGACGCTAAAATTCTGTGTTGTCTGTCTTTTTCAGGTACTCCCATATACTATGCGGGAGACTTGAAAAACACCACCACCGCCACCACCACCAAAACCTCCATTACTACCTCCAACAACCTCCAATAGCACCACGAAAACAACAAACATTACCAGTATCACCACAGCTACCACCAAAATCCCATTACTGCTCTCCACAACTACCACCACCACCAAAACAACCACCCCTGCCGCCGCCGCCACCGCAATCACCACCACAACCACCACAACCACCCTACCACCACCATCAGCGACTCATAAACTTCAACATAATTCCTAATAGGGGCTTGCTCTCACTCCTTAACAGATGCTGGTCTCAATAGTGGTGTGAATGCCTGACCTGACCTGCCATGCTGGACGATATATAAGTCTCTCTCTAAGAGCCCCTAATTTGAATCCATCAGGCTGGGCCAGGTGGAGGCAGGGACTCGCTAGCCTGTGTACGCCCCTTGACCCCTGACCTGACCCCCTCCCTGCATCCCCACTAGACAGCACCCTCTCAACACCCACAGTGGTCACCCAGCAGAAAAGGAAAGAGGAAGACTATACAGAGAAGAGGTGGACTAGAGGAGAAAGACGTGGGCTAGAGGAGGAAGAGATGGACTAGAGGTGGTCTAGAGAGAGGAAGAGATAGGCTCGAGAGAGGGAGGGAGGAAGAGACAGATTACAGAGGAGAGTGAGCCAGAGGGAGGGAGAGATGGAGGAGACTATGTGATGAGTTTAGGAGAAGAGGAAATGAGAGGTGGATACGTGGAAGAGAAGAAGAGGTGGATACGTGGAAGAGAAGAAGAGGTGGATACGTGGAAGAGAAGAAAAGGTGGAGACATAGAGAGGGAAAGGCGGATACATAAGAGAGTAAATCAGATTTGGCTCCAGGGAAGAGAATGTGGCTTCATTTCCTTGCATCAAGAGCCCTTCACTGGACATCAAGACATGCTTTATCTTTTATTCTACTGTTTGATTTTTCAGGCCAAAAGCTCTCATTCAACTTCATCTCGTGCCAAAACTCAGGATGCCACCCTAGCACCCGGCTGGGACTCTTATTTTTACTTGGTAAACAGATGAAACATGTATCCTTTCGCCTGTTGCCTCTATCTGTTTGTAGGTCACCAGAGGTGCCCAGCTTTCGTTGTGCCCAATAAATAATTTATTTAGTATAAAATGTTCAGCAATAAATTAGCTGTAAACCTATTGCTGGAACCAGGGTATTAGCTGACGTGGAATAACACAGCTCTTAGTTTTTTCATATCCAGTAGAAGCTTTTATCGTAATGCTGTTTAACGCAGAAGTAGAAAGAAGGCAACAATGACCTTAAGGACCAGCCCTTGACCACATCCTGAGTGTAGCTTCAACGAAAAGCTCACGAACTCACCAAGCGTGTAGCCTCAAGAATCAATCATATAGTCAATTCTGAGTGTGGTTTTAAGGATCAGCCCTTTGCCCCATCCTGAGTGTGGCTTCAAAGGATAGGCCCTCGACCACATCTTGACTGTGGCTTCAACATGAGTGTGGCTGAACATGTCATGTGGTGTACCTTTAGGATCTACGTGCGGCCACTTCCTCTTCATAATCTATAGCAGTCATCAAGACGGAGATCTAACGTTTGATAATATAAAAACTCACTAAGTATACGAAATAAGAAGAGAAATTGTTCCTGTATAACAATACATAAGGATCTAGATAAATATGAAAATACATTGAAAATTTGACAAGTATGATAATACATGAGGACCTTAACAAGTATCAGAATTCCTGAGGACCTGGACAAGTATCAGAATTCCTGAGGACCTGGACAAGTATCAGAATTCCTGAGGACCTGGTCAAGTATCAGAATTTATGAGGACCTGGACAAGTATCAGAATTCCTGAGGACCTGGGCAAGTATCAGAATACATTAAGACTTGAACAAGTATATTTACTAGACAGTGACTTAAAAAAAAAACTCATAAAATTTGCATTGTTTGAATATTAAACATGAATGTACAATGCTCGGAAAACCGCCAGTTAAGATCAAAGACAAGAAGAAATAAGACGGCACAAGGCAATGCCCAGCAGCAGTCAAGGAAGATAACAAAAGGTTTGGCTTCTTAACCGAAGATTTCGATTACACAGAATCAGAAAAAAATGCAATCTACGCTGAACTTGGCAGACCGTAAAAAAAAAAAAAAACTATTATCACCTAAACATAAACAGAGACCCTAATTATGAATTTTGTGACACTGAATAAATTATGATACATTCAGATAAGAAGTCATATATGAATATACGAGTAATATGGAGAAGTAGTGTAGTAGGCCCACTGGTGCGTGCTAGACAGGACCTGCTCAGGTAGGCACAAGACAGTGGTCTGAAACTAAAGTAAATACAATTCAGTCATGGGAAAAAGTCTTCCTCTACTAGAGTCGTAAAATACATTTTTTTCTGGAGGAAATGGAATGTGAGGAGAGAACCATATAATTTTTTTCTGACTTCACGTATAGAAATATTAGTTGTAGCAAAGCTAATACGTTTAGTGTTCCAAGCAGACAACATTGATATATACTGAAATGACTCTCTCTCTCTCTCTCTCTCTCTCTCTCTCTCTCTCTCTCTCTCTCTCTCATTTATCTTTATTAAACAAAAAAATTTTATGCACAAGTTTTTCCTTCTTATGTGAAAGAGAAGATGAAATTCTCTGAAAATTCTTGAACATTTAGGAAGCAGCATTAATAGGACATTTCTTAGGCAACGAGACATTCCGAATACAATCATCGCATTTTCCTCCATTTGTAGGTAAATTAAGGGAATCACGTCTGATTCAAGGCAGAGAGTTCAAATATAAATCTTGTACGTTCTCTGAGCAGAGTATTCGTTTATTCACAAGCGCTTAGTAGCGCGTAAGCACTTGCGTTGTCCCTTCCCATCGCGTGTTTAGCGGAGGATTCAAGCGAGAGTTGTTGCCGATGTTTGCGGTGATAAGACGGAGTTTTGTTGGTGGTGCAAAGAACAGGTTCAGGGTGGATCAGGAAGTCTCATCTTGTAGGTAAAGCTTAGTATTATTTGCGCTAACAAGGGCCAGGGGTCTGTCGGGCTGCCTGAGAAAGAGGATAGAGTCGTCTTTGGCCATCTTCTGCAGGTGCTTTATCTGGCTCCATCGGGCTCTACTACCTCCATGGCAAACCCTCTCGCCCTAACCCAGGAGGACGGCCAGCTGATGCATTCAGCCTCCGGAAGACCCGAGGGTGGACCAGTTTCTACCATAATTACCAGATTAAGCAGGTTGTCATGTCTATAAAGGCCTGTTGATCACAGGCAGCAATAGCCTGCTTCATCAGGCTGGTACTGGTACTTCTGGCTCCTGGCCTGGCTGCGAGAAAATAACTCTAGAAATGGGTTACAGGTATGACGCTCATTTTCAGTCTTTACCCAAAATAAAACATCGACTGGTTATAAATAGATCGACTCCATAGAAAAACAACCTGGAGAGATTTTTTTCCAAGATTATTCTCTTGTTTTTATATCAATATAAATTAATTGCTATAGTCGTAATAAACACGAGTGATGACTACAATAAATCTGAAAAACTCTGTTCCAGGTCTCATGAAATCGTAATAATGCGGATGTAAACAAACCACGGAATGGGTGGGATTTGAACTCATGGCGGTTGAGTCGTAAAACTCCAGGCCAGTGAATAAGCCACTTGCTTGGAGTTTTAAGACTCACTCGCCATGGGTTCAAGCCCCACCCGTTCCGTGGTCTATTCTAAGTGATATCTTCAGGCGCCAGTGTCTAGTGTTACAACATAAATTTTTAATGTCCATAATCGTCTTATTACGAATTTCATGAAGCACTGATAATAGCTTAGAAGGAACAAGAGCTGGATCAATCACACGGACTGTGGATGGTGAGGATATGGCTGTCATAGACGTATAGTTGTTTCACCGGTCGGGGGTCGGGGGTCGTGTGTCGGGGGTCGGAGGTCGGGGGTCGGGGGTCGTGTGTCGGGGGTGCCTGCAGATATAACCTGCAACAGGGTTGTCAAATCTATTGTAGCTATCATAGTAGTGTGTTTACCAACACACGCTTGGTCTCATTCCCGCTGGAGAGGCTATGTGATGTCGCGCAATGATTCCAAATCTTTGTCTTTGTTAAACAGTGTTTTTTGGAGAAAAAAGCGAGAGAGATACCTGGTAACATACAAGTGGAGAACACTGGAGGTCCTACTTCCAAACGTACACACTACCATAACAGTGTATTGGAGTGACATATACGGGAGAAAATGAGGGGAGCCATGGGCACAGTAAGAGAACAGTGTCAACTTCCCTGGCCCAAGATTATTCACCCTGCTAGTAGCAGAAATAAAAAATGTTCCTGGCACAAGTGACGAAGTATTAAACAGCCTGCTTGAACAAGCAATCAACAGGGGAAATATATATATATATATATATATATATATATATATATATATATATATATATATATATATATATATATATTTATTAACATTTTTATTAACACATCGGCCGATTCCCACCAAGGCAGGGTGGCCCGAAAAAGAAAAACTTTCATCATCATTCACTCCATCACTGTCTTGCCAGAAGGGTGCTTTACACTACAGTTATAAAACTGCAACATTTACACCCTCCTTCAGAGTGCCGGCACTGTACTTCCCATCTCCAGAACTCAAGTCCGGCCTGCCGGTTTCCTGAATCCCTTCATAAATGTTACTTTGCTCACACTCCAACAGCACGTCAAGTATTAAAACCATATGCCTCCATTCACTCCTATCAAATACGCTCACACATGCTTGCTGGAAATCCAAGCCCTCGCACACAAAACTTCCTTTACCCTCCCTCCAACCTTTCCTAGGCCGACCCCTACCCCGCCTTCCCTCCACTACAGATTTATACACTCTCGAAGTCACTCTGTCTCGTTCCATTCTCTCTACATGTCCAAACCACCTCAACAACCCTCCTCAGCTCTCTGGACAATCGTTTTGGTAATCCCGCACCTCCTCCTAATTTCCAAACTCCGAATTCTCTGCATTATATTCACACCACACATTGACCTCAGACATGACATCTCCACTGCCTCCAGCCTTCTCCTCGTTGCAACATTCATCACCCATGCTTCACACCCATATAAGAGCGTTGGTATAACTATACTCTCATACATTCCCTCTTTACTTCCATGGACAAGGTTCTTTGTCTCCACAGACTCCGAAGTGCTCCACTCACCCTTTTCCCTCATCAATTCTATGATTCACCTCATCCTTCATAGACCCATCCGCCGACATGTCCACTCCCAAATATCTGAATACATTCACCTCCTCCATACTCTCTCCCTCCAATCTGATATCCAATCTTTCGTCACCTATTCTTTTTGTTATCCTCATCACCTTACTCTTTCCTATATTCACTTTCAATTTTCTTCTTTTACACACCCTACCAAATTCATCCACCAACCTCTGCAGCTTCTCTTCAGAATCTCCCAAAGCACAGTGTCATCAGCAAAAAGCAACTGTGACAACTCCCACTTTGTATTTGCTTCTTTATCTTTTAGCCCAACACCTCTTGCCAAGACCCTCGCATTCACTTCTCTTACAACCCCATCTATAAATATATTGAACAACCACGGTGACATCACACATCCTTGTCTAAGGCCCACTTTTACTGGGAAATAGTCCCTTCCCTCCTACACACTCTAACCTGAGCCTCACTATCCTCATAAAAACTCTTCACTGCTTTCAGTAACCTTCCTCCTATTCCATACACCTGCAACATCTGCCACATTGCCCCCTATCTACCCTATCATACGCCTTTTCCAAATCCATAAATGCCACAAAAACATCTTTACCCTTATCCAAATACTGTTCACCTATATGTTTCACTGTAAACACTTGGTCTACACACCCCCTACCTTTCCTAAAGCCCCTTGTTCATCTGCTATCCTGCTTTCTGTTTTACTCTTAATTCTTTCAATAATAACTCTACCATACACTTTACCAGGTACACTCAACAGACTTATTCCCCTATAATTTTTGCACTCTCTTTTGTCCCCTTTGCCTTTATACAAAGGAACAATACACGCTCTCTGCCAATCCCTAGGTACCTTACCCTCTTCCATACATTTATTAAATAATAGCACCAACCACTCCAAAATTATATCCCCACCTGCTTTTAACATTTCTATCTTTATCCCATCAATCCCAGCTGCCTTACCCCTTTCATTCTACCCACTGCCTCACGAACTTCCCTACACCCACAACTGGCTCTTCCACACTCCTACAAGATGTTATTCCTCCTTGCCCTACACACGAAATCACAGCTTCCCTGTCTTCATCAACATTTAACAAATCCTCAAAATATTCTCTCCATCTTCCCGATACCTCTAACTCTCCATTTAATAACTCTCCTCTCCTATTTTTAACTGTCAAATCCATTTGTTCTCTAGGCTTCCTCAACTTATTAATCTCATTCCAAAACTTTTTCTTATTTTCAACAAAATTTGCTGATAACATCTCACCCACTCTCTCATCTGCTCTCTTTTACATTGCTTCACCACTCTTTTAACCTCTCTTTTTCTCTCCATATACTCTTCCCTCCTTGCATCACTTCTACTTTGTAAAAACCTCTCATATGCTAACTTTTCTCCCTTACTACTCTCTTTTACATCATCATTCCACCAATCGCTCCTCTTCCCTCCCGCACCCACTCGCCTGTAACCACAAACTTCTGCTGAACACTCTAACACTACATTTTTAAATCTACCCCATACATTTTCGACCCCATTGCCTACACTCTCACTAGCCCATCTATCCTCCAATAGTTGTTTATATCTTACCCTAACTGCCTCCTCTTTTAGTTTATAAACCTTCACCTCTCTTTTACTTACTGATTCTATTTTCCTTGTATCCCATCTACCTTTTACTCCCACTGTAGCTATAACTAAAAAGTGATCTGATATATCTGTAGCCCTCTATAAACATGTACATCCTGAAGTCTACTCAACAGTCTTTTATCTATCAATACATAGTCCAACAAACTACTGTCATTACGCCCTACATCATATCTTGTATACTTATTTATCCTCTTTTCTTAAAATATGTATTACCTATAACTAAACCCCTTTCTATACAAAGTTCAATCAAAGGGCTCCCATTATCATTTACACCTGGCACCCCAAACTTACCTACTACACCCTCTCTGCATGTTTCTCCCACTTTAGCATTTAGGTCCCCTACCACAATTACTCTCTCAATTGGTTCAAAAGTTCCTATACATTCGCTTAACATCTCCCAAAATCTCTCTCTCCTCTCTACACTCCTCTCTTCTCCAGGTGCATACACGCTTATTATGACCCACTTTTCGCATCCGACCCTTATTTTAATCCACATAATCCTTGAATTTACACATTTATATTCCCTCTTTTCCTTCCATAACTGATCCTTCAACATTATTGCTACCCCTTCCTTAGCTCTAACTCTCTCAGATACTCCTGACTTAATCCCATTTATTTCTCCCCACTGAAACTCGCCTACCCCCTTCAGCTTTGTTTCGCTTAGGGCCAGGACATCCAACTTCTTTTCATTCATAACATCGGCAATCATCTCTTTCTTATCATCCGCACTACATCCACGCACATTCAGACAACCCAATTTTATAAAGTTTTTCTTCTTCTCGTTTTTAGTAGATTTGTACAGGAGAAGGGGTTACTAGCCCATTGCTCCCGGCATCTTAGTCGCCTCATACGACACGCATGGCTTACGGAGGAAAGATTCTTTTCCACTTCCCCATGGACAATAGAGAAAATAAAAGGAACAAGAGCTATTAAGAAAAAGAAGAAAACCTAGATGTGTGTATGTATATATATGCATGTGTATGCCAGTGTAGTGTGACCTAAAGTGTAAGTAGAAGTAGCTAGATATACCTGTTATCCAGCGTGTTTATGAGACAGAAAAAAGACACCAGCAATCCTACCATCATGTAAACAGTTTCAGGTTTCTGTTTCACAGTCACCTGGCAGGACGGTAGTACCTCATATATATATATATATATATATATATATATATATATATATATATATATATATATATATATATATATATATATATATATATATATATATATATATATATATATATATAAGATTTAAGAGATACATTGTTATATAGATGGCATATACAGTATATAGGGTGTGAGAGATACATGTTTAGTACATATTGTTACATGTTTGTCGCTGATTATAATGCGAAAGTCTCATCCAGCTCCTCAGAGCTGGGGCGCGTGTCCAAAATACAGCATGCATTACCCCTCTGAACAGCAGCGCTGAGTCGCTGGAACAGAAAACTAGCTGCCCTGGGATCCCTAGTTACCCTGTTGAGTCTTTTGCCCAGCTCCTTAAGGAACTTAGATGCACTCTTTCCCCATGAGCCAAGGGTCTCTGAGCCTATGGGATCAAACATATAATGATGGGCAAGTTCTCCATATTTTCTCGACTTTTTGGACTCTCTGAAGGTGGCAGCTGCTCCTCCTTCCTTCCTGGTGTATTGTAGATAGGTATCAGCCAAGGTAGATGCACATGTGTAGTCCCACACCACCTGCTTACCGTCTGTCCAGGCTTGGAGGGTGATACCATCTGGACGCTTTTGGCTGCCATCAGATCTGCATAGTTGGGGTGGCTCCCTTACTGCTGGGCATCCGGCTGTTGTGAGGCTCCTCTTGATATTGTTATTAACCTCTTCGTGTCTTGCAATCTTTCCCTCGGATTTACGACACACAAGACCATGGTACCCGAATCGGTCTGCTGCTTCACTGCCACAAATACACCTGTGTTCGGCGAGAATAGGGGCGGCAAGTCGAAGGGCAACACCAATGCGGTATATATATACTTGACAATGAATTGAGAAAACTAACATAAAGACAGACAGTGTAAAAAGAGACTGTATAGTATATATTTCCTGAGACTCCTAGTCTGACAAGCAATCACTGCTAGCCATGACTTAGGTGTTCAAGTCTCAGTCATATAATATCTTTTCTAATTTTTCTGCTAATAATAGCACATTATAAAAGTGGCTAAAAAAGATATTCTAAATTAACTCCCACGTCATTTTAAGAATAATGAATCGGTTCTAATTTAGAGCAGGCTGCAGGTATTTAATAGTGTGTCCTGAGGCGAGTGACATTCTTTTGTTACGTGGGATTTCTGGGTATCTGCAAGTTCACCAAGCAGGTGAGGTGTTGGCGAACGCCACTCCTACCTTATCTTATCCCCACTGACGCGTCGGAGTGTTCTTCGAGAATACAAATTGCTGCAGATGTCTCATCGATTATAGGGATAACAGTCACTACACATTTAGTTTTGTTGCTATTGTCTGGGGGATATATCTCGAAAGTAGCTAAAACTCTGTTTTCCTCTAAAAGATCTGTCTTGATACGTTGGACGACAGACACTCTGGAGATTACAAGACGTCGACGTGTTCTTGGAGTCTCTCGAGACATTTCGAGATGATAGTAATTTTTTGTGCCCTCTGAGACTGGCCGTAGGAAGTTATCTTTTAGCGATCCTGTAAGACTGTAAGATTTCGATGTTCCCTCTGGAGACTAGCTATAAGACGATTTTGTATTCTTCTGTACCCTGGAGGCTAACTGTAGTACGACGTGTTCTCCTGCATCTTGGAAACTGCTTGTAAGACTTCGAGGTTTTCTCCTGCACCCTGAAGACTGTCTGCAAGACGATTGTCTTCTCTCTTGTACTCTGGAAACTGCAGGGCAATGATTTTCTCTTCTGTACCCTGACAACGACATTTTCTTCAGTTCCTTAAAAAAAAAACTTTTCATAGCACGTCGACGATCACCTTCCTTTACTCCTCAATTCCCTGAAGAGGTGTTAAAGCACGACCTCTGATGTTGTTACAACCAGTACACTGGCAAAACTTCATGTGATCTATACACCAGAATTCAAGGACATCTTTGCGTTCATTGGTATAAACATTCACACCCTGTGGAAGCTGTAGGGGAACTGTTTTAATACAAAGTAGCATGCTGAACACAACCAAGGAGCATTTAGCCTAGCGCGACCTCTGGTTCACATCAGGGACATTCTTGGCTTTAGAGCTGTGACAAGCGTGGTGGTGAGAAACCAAATGGCAGTTCAACGACATCCCAGCATACACCTCTCATTACTTTACCGGTCAGAGATTTCTCACACTCAGTTGATTTCACTCAACTTCCCAGCGTATAGATATGCGTGAATTTTGTATCTTCTGTATGACTTGATATCTTACCAGATAGAGAAATTGCCCCAATAAAAACTTGTTCCGCAAAGTGCGTCTTGTCTTTACTACCGTCGCCAGCACGCCATTAGATTCCAATCCTGTCAGAGTGCAAAACGTTTATCAGGGTTCAATTGTTCACTCATGTGAGAGACTGTGGAAATATCATTAATAGACTGTCTAATTTTTATTAGATTTCTCCGAGCATCTAGGCCAGTGGGTCACATGCGGCCCGCCACAAGATTTTATGCGGCCCACAGCAGCTTGAGATATTTATAAATGGTAAAACTAATAAACGATCATTCTCAGTCACTTCAGTCACTTAAAGTTAAGGATTTTGTTGCTTGTAATAATTTATATGTCAAAATTTGTTCAAATTATAATTCTAATATTTTCATTTTTGAGATATACCCTTCTGTTATAGTAGGTAATAGGAAAAGAACAGTGCAGAGTGAGTTCCGTCTGTTTAATGAAGAATGGGACGTAAAATACAGTGGACCCTCGGTTTTCGTTCATCTCCAAACTCGAACAATTATGTAAGTGTATTTTCGTAATTGCTTCTGTAAGTGTAGTTTTGGGGGTCTGAAATGACTAATCCAATTTACATTTATCCTTATGGGAACAAATTCGTTCGGTAACTGCACTCAAACAGCATTCTGGAAATAATTTTCGGCGAAAACCGAGGGTCCACTGTACTTTGTACAAACAGGTGATAAAGCCTTGTGTGTCGTATGCCACGAAACTGTTGCAGTTTTGAAGGAGTACAATATACGTCGGCACTATGAGACCAAACATAAACCAAGTTATTCCCAATTCACAGGATCACAGCGTTCGGAAAAAAGTGAATCAATACAATGGAGGTTACTTTCCCAACAAGGTTTCGTATACGCAAAAGAGAGATGAAAATGAAGGTTTAACCAGGACCAGTTACAAAGTAGCTTATACGTTAGTTAAAAGAGGAAAGCCATTCACCGATGGAGATTTGATGGAAGCAGTGGGAGAGTTATGCTCAGTCTTGCACCAAGTATTGTTGCTCGTGCAACTGAGGATATACGAAGCAATATATTTCATCAAATTGCAGACAAAGTACGAAATTTTCAGTTTTATTCTTACACACTTGATGAATCGAATAATGTGAGTGACGCCTCACAACGCCTGGTATTCATCAGTGGCGTCCACAATGAATTTAATGTCACACAAGAATTAGCGTCACTGCGTAGCATGAACAGCACAGGAACCGGAGAAGACATCTTCAAAGAACTGAAAAAACTGTATTAAAATATAACCTGGAGTGGAATAAACTGCAATAGGTGACAAGTGATGGAGGAAAGACCATGTCTGGATGTCTGGGGTGAAGAAAGGTTTGGTTGGACTAATCATAAAAGCTTGTGATGATGGTGGATTCTTAAAGCTCATGTTTATTCTTGCGTTATCCATCAATAAGCATTGTGTGGAAAATATCTTGCGTTCTGAAATTTGTTGTTTCAACAGTGAATTTCATTCGATCTCAATGGCTTAATCATCGTCATTTTCGTGATTTTTTTTTCTGACACAAACTGATTGTGAGTTAACTTGCCTTATTATGCAGCGGTTCGATGGTTTAGTTGTGGAAAGGTTCTATCATGGTTCTTTCAGCTCAGAAAGGAAATGATTCATTTCTCACAGAGAAGAAGCGACCCGAACCACTTTTATCAAACACTGACTGCCTTTGAAAATTAGCATTTTTTTCCAGACGTGACAAGCCATGTGAATCAAATGAAAGTTGCAAGGTGAAACAAATTTGAATTGTGATCAATTCATGCATGTGAAGGCATGTCAAGGCATGTGAAGGCATGTCAAGGCATGTGAAGGTATGTGTAGGCATTCAAGATAAAATTGATGCTATTTCAAGGACAGGTCAAAGTTTCTAACTTGGTTCATTTCCAATGTTGCGAAAAATTTCATGAAGAAAGTGAAGCAGAATTTCCTTCATTTGCAACAGGAATCATTAATGACTTGCAAAAACAATTTCAGAAACGATTTATTGATGGAAAGACAGATGAAATAAAGCCATTTCAAAATCTATTTGACCGCAATGTTGAAACACTCCCAAGTCAGTTTGAAATGAATTCTTTTTTTTTAATCTCCAGTCAGATGACACGTTGAAAGTATAAAAAAGGAAATCTGAACCAATTGTATAAATCTTTACAGCCCGAACAGTTTCCAAATTTGAAGAGATTTGCTGGTGGATTCGTGTCAGTTTTCTTGGTACAGCGTACCTTTGTGAACAAACATTTTCAAAAATGAAGTATATGTCAAGTCTAAATATCGCACAAGTTTATCCGATGAGCATTTGAAGTCCATTCTAATAATTGGCTCCTCAAGTTTGAAACCTCAGTTCAGCAATATTTTTGAAATTAAAAAACCAGTTCCATCATTCCCATTAATCTTGTGCAAATTAATCTTGTGTCTTTTTTCTTCGTCTGTAGTTCAGTAATTGATTATACTGTCAGGGTATTGGCTTATGACTGACATTTTTACTCTTTATATATCATTTCTCAGTATAAACACGGTATTGTTTCTTCGGTATTGTTCCTTCGGTATTGTTTCTTCGGTATTGTTCCTTCGGTATTGTTTCTTCGGTATTGTTTCCTCGGTATTGTTTCTTCGGTATTGTTTCTTCGTTATTGTTTCTTCGTTATTGTTTCTTCGGTATTGTTTCTTCGGTATTGTTTCTTCGGTATTGTTTCTTCGTTATTGTTTCTTCGTTATTGTTTCTTCGGTATTGTTTCTTCGGTATTGTTTATCGGTATTGTTTCTTCGGTATTGTTTCTCGGTATTGTTTCTTCGGTATTGTTTCTTCGGTATTGTTTCTTCGGTATTGTTTCTTCGGTATTGTTTCTTCGGTATTGTTTCTTCGGTATTGTTTCTTCGGTATTGTTTCTTCGGTATTGTTTCTTCGGTATTGTTTCTCGGTATTGTTTCTTCGTAATGAGTCATATTATGACTACAAAAAGGATCCAAATAAAACTTATTCATTTGAATTATATTCATTCATTTATATTTACTTATAAGACTGATTTTTTTCCTTTGGTCCCCGAAAATGTGTAAGATATACGATGTGGCCCTCGTAGTGGCCCTCGTAGTGGCCCTCGTAGTGGCCCTCGTAGTGGCCCTCGTAGTAGCCCTCGTAGTGAAAAGTTTGGAGATCCCTGATCTAGGCTCTCTTGCCCTGGATCAACCCAAAGTAGACATGATCCCCACTTAGAACTTCTCAAAGGCTTAAAATATAATTAGTTCAATTTTAATAGTCAATTTAATTAGAATGAATAAAGTTTACATTATCTCAGAACCAGTCACTGGGGACTATCCTGCAAAAGTCACTGGGGACTATCCCCCACCAGGCACCGGGAACTATCCCCCACCAGTCACTGGGGATTATTCCCCACCAGTCACTGGGGATTATCTCCCACCAGTCACTGGGAACTATCTCCCACCAGTCACTGGGAACTATCCCCCACCAATCACTGGGGATTATATCCCACCAGTCACTGGGAACTATCCCCCACCAATCACTGTGGATTATATCCCACCAGTCACTGGGAACTATTCCCCACCAATCACTGGGGATTATCTCCCACCAGTCACTGGGAACTATCCCCAACCAATAACTGGGGATTATCCCCACCAGTCACTGGGAACTATCACCCATCAATCACTGGGGATTATCCCCACCAGTCACTGGGAACTATCCACCACCAATCACTGGGGAATATCCACACTAATCACTGGGGAGTATCCCCACCAATCACTGGGGACTATCCCCACCAATCACTGGGGACTATCCACCACCAATTACTGGGGACTATCCCCTACCAATCACTGGGGACTACTCACAATCACTGGGGACTATCATCTATCAATCACTGAGGTATATCCCCCACCAATCACTGGGGACTATCCCCTACCAATCACTGGGGACTACCCCCACCAATCACTGGGGACTGCCTCCCTAGTTACTTCACGTAAGGGGCTCATCTCTCTGGAGTCGACAAAATCGATGAGTTGATCCAGGAAGGGTAAAGAGTGTTGCAAGAAAGATTTACATAAAAACGCCACTACTTCTGATTAGTTGACACCCACCAGCACTACCATGTTAGGTAAGCGTTTGTTTTTGTGGGGGGGACCCAGCTCCTCCCCCTCCCCACCACCAACACGGCAGTACTACTGCCACCACCCACACCACACACACACACACACACACACACACACACACACACACACACACACACACCATCACCACCACCTCCCACATATACATCAACCACCACCAATACCCTCACCCGACTCGCTATCAGCCACACTTATATACATCTACACAACTGCCACCCACACCACACCCACCACCACATCATACTCACCAACCACACCAAACCCACTACCTACACCACACCCAATACCTACACCACACCCACCACCCACATGACACCCACCACCCGCACAACACCACCCACCCACACCACACCCACCATCCACACCAGACTCACCACCCACACCATACCCACCACCGATATCACACCACAACCCGCCCCACACCCACCATCCACACCAGACTCACCACCCACACCACACCCACCACCCACACCACACCTACGAGCACCTGCAGCAGCACCAGATCCCCCCAGCACCCACAATCACCAACCAGTATTCACAACTACCACCACCACCCAGTATTGTAACCAGCGCCGCTACCAGCAACCTCCCGACCAGGACGTTACGTCTCACCGGGTGCCACCGGCAGGTGTGATAAGAGCTCACGGGAAACAGAAGACGAGGCTGTTTCAGCGTTTTTTACTCCATGGTCGAAGTAAATAACGTTTTATTTATTATTTTAATGGGAAACTTGTTTTAATTAACCATCTTATTGAAATCTTTTATAAATGGTTAGCATTCTTTTGATTTTTTTTTCTTATCCTACTTTTATTTTATCAGTCACTGTTCACAGCAAATAAAGAACAACAGCCGTGAATGTTGCCACTCAGAAAAGAACAACAGCCGTGAATGTTGCCACTCAGAAAAGAACAACAGCCGTGAATGTTGCCACTCAGAAAAAAAAAACTAATAGAAAGAAGAAGTCTTTCTTTGAATGATTAAGTGCATAGAGTGAAGGATCGATCCTCCGTCCGCCAATCGGGGATCGTTCTCCGCCCAGTCATCACCAGTATTCGCTAATATTCAAGACAACGTTATCGCAGCTTACAGGGGAAAAAAAATATAGATGCCAAACTATTTACTTGATTGTATAAAACTCTTACTGTACTCACCTAGTTGTGGTTGCAGGGGTCGAGTCACAGCTCCTGGCTGTATGTGAGTAACAATGTCAGTTACTTGGAGAAACATAATATTGTAACTAACAACAAGCGGGTATTAGATATGTGCGTATAATACACTCCTGGAGTGTTAAAAGGCAATAATAAGCACACGTTTCGCCCACCAAGGGGCCTCGTCAGTCCTGGTGAGCGAAACATATCCTCATTATTTTTTTCTAATATTGCTCATGTTTCTTATTTGCATATTCCTCCGTATAACATGTCTTCTCTGAGGTCCAGGGGCGAAAGTTATCTTTATAGAACATTTTGCACCAGTGTCTACACTTCTCGGAAGCTTAACAGTGAGAGTGGTGTCATATCATAAATGGCATGATGTAAATGGCATAATGTAAATGGCATGATGTAAATGGCATAACGTAAATGGCATAATGTAAATGGCATGATGTAAATGGCATAATGTAAATGGCATGATGTAAATGGCATAACGTAAATGGCATAATGTAAATGGCATGATGTAAATGGCATAATGTAAATGGCATAATGTAAATGGCATGATATAAATAGCATAATGTAAATGGCATAATGTAAATGGCATGATGTAAATGGCATAATGTAAATGGCATGATGTAAATGGAATAATGTAAATGGCATGATGTAAATGGCATAATGTAAATGGCATGATGTAAATGGCTTAAAAAACCGACAAGTTTGAGAATGAGACATTTATGCTACATTTGGGAATCTTTACTGAGGAGTCGTTTCGCCAGCCAGTGGCTTCTTTAGTCTTAAGCAGAGGATTGTGGAAGATGAGACATGCAATAACGACAAGTTGATGAGTGAGACATATGTGCAACACTTAGGTATCAATAAAGGTACCTAAGTGATGAGCGTATCTCTCGCTCATCAACAGTGGCAGTGGTGACAGCAGGAGACACTCGTTCCTAGACAAGCTTTTATTGGTACAATGTCCCGGTGTTTCCTTCTCTGGAACAATGTCCCGGTGTGTCTTTCACTGGAATAATGTCCCAGTGTGTCCTTCACTGGAACAATGTCCCGGTGTGTCTTTCACTGGAACAATGTCCCGGTGTGTCCTTCACTGGAACAATGTCCCAGTGTGTCCTTCACTGGAACAATGTCCCGGTGTGTCCTTCACTCGAACAATGTCCCGGTGTGTCCTTCACTGGAACAATGTCCCGGTGTGTCCTTCACTGGAACAATGTCCCAGTGTGTCCTTCACTGGAACAATGTCCCAGTGTGTCTTTCACTGGAACAATGTCCCGGTGTGTCCTTCACTGGAACAATGTCCCAGTGTGTCCTTCACTCGAACAATGTCCCGGTGTGTCCTTCACTCGAACAATGTCCCGGTGTGTCCTTCACTGGAACAATGTCCCGGTGTGTCCTTCACTGGAACAATGTCCCAGTGTGTCCACTGGAACAATGTCCCGGTGTGTCCTTCACTGGAACAATGTTCCAGTGTGTCCTTCACTGGAAAAATGTCCCAGAGTGTCCTTCACTGGAACAATGTCCCGGTGTGTCTTTCACTGGAACAATGTCCCGGTGTGTCCTTCACTGGAACAATGTCCCAGTGTGTCCTTCACTGGAACAATGTCACAGTGTGTCCTTCACTGGAACAATGTCCCGGTGTGTCCTTCACTGGAACAATGTCCCGGTGTGCCCTTCACTGGAACAATGTCCCGGTGTGTCCATCACTGGAACAATGTCCCGGTGTGCCCTTTCTACAGTATTATCTACACCACGCAACCTTGATCCAGCCAGCGACGGCGGTCGATGCTCGTACATGAGAACGGACTGAAGGATGGATCATCCACTGATCCACTAGCCAAGAACAAGAAAAGAATGGTTGGTGCTTAATCCACCAGGGTGTTGATGGATTTCGGTTAAATATGATGGAAGAAAGCCTGGTGTGGGTCCTCACTCGACTACAGGTCGAGGTTGTGAACGCAATGGGCACGTCACTTTTATTAAGAAAATTAAGATACAAAACTACCACAGGGAAAGTTGAATAATAGATCTAGGCCTTTCGTGTTGCAACCAACACATCATCAGGTGCTTGCAAAGTTGTAGAAATGAGTAAGAAATCTCAGCAGATTCGTTCTGAATGAATCTGTTGATATATATATATATATATATATATATATATATATATATATATATATATATATATATATATATATATATATATATATATATATATATATATATATATATATATACTGCTTAACTCTAGGAATAATCAGACTCACGTTCGAACATAAAACCATGAAAATGATTAATTATCTTTGTAAATCGTCAGGTCTCCAAGTTTCTATATTGCCAACAACTTCAATGACCTTCTCCACATCCCATAATTTATTACCCCCCCCCATTTTCGTTATTCCCATTTATTATTCCAATTTGTTTCCCATTTCGTAGTTAGAAGAATTCGCTATTTTGTCGCTTTGTTTTATTATTTAATATCCTCAAGAAAATAAAGATGAACGTACTTTTATTAGCATTATTAAAGTTACATAGTTACTTTGACACGTACTTCTCTTATTTTTTCCTTACACAGGAAATGGGGAAACAGGTGGTGAGGATGGGGAAGTTCTGAGAACGGTAGAAATTGGGAAATGGGTAGGAAATAAACTAGGAATGAAAGACGGTAGAGAAGAGGCAAGGTGAAAACGGTTATGTCTGGGGACGAGGAAGATCTGGAAAATGGAAGGAACCGGGGAAGGGAAGGAACTGGAGAAGGGAGGGAACTGGGAAAAGGGGTCTCATGTAGGGAAAGAGAGGATCTTGGGAAGAGGACGATCTTGGGAAGAGGATGATCTTGGGAAGGGGAGGATCTTGGGAAGAGGAGGATCTTGGGAAGGAGAGGATCTTGGGAAGAGAATGATCTTGGGAAAGGGGAGGATCTAGGGAAGAGGAGGATCTTGGGAAGGGGAGGATCTTGGGAAGAGGAGGATCTTGGGAAGGGGAGGATCTTGGGAAGAGGAGGATCTTGGGAAGGGGAGGATCTTGGGAAAGAAAGGATCTTGGAAAGGGGAGGATCTTGGGAAGGGAAAGATCTTGGGAAAGGGAGGATCTTGGGAAGGGGAGGTTCTAGGGAAGGAGAGGACCTTGGGAAGGGGAGGACCTAGGTAATGGGAGGATCTAGAGAAGAGGAGAATCTTGGGAAGGGGAGGATCTAGGGAAGGGGAGGTTCTAGGGAAGGGGATGATCTGAGGAAGAAGAGTAACCCAGATATGGACTCTTTGAAAGCGTCTCGAGTACAAGTCAGCCAAAACAAAACACTGCCGACGCCCGCACATTAGCACCGTAACACCGCCCACGCCCACACACTGACGCTCTGATACCACCTACGCCCACATATTGACACCCTCTGACACCGCCCACACCCTGGCGTAGCAACGCCGCCCACGAACTTTATGCAACTAACCTCACACCGCTTGCGTCTATATGTTGAAATGGTGACGCAGCCCACACCCACCTATGACGTAGGAACGTCACCCATTCCCACCCATGACGTAGGAACGTCACCCATACCCTCAAATGACGTAGGAATGCCACCCACCCATGACGTAGGAACGCCACCCACACCCACCCATGACGTAGGAACGCCACCCATACCCACCCATGACGTAAGAACGCCACCCATACCCACACATGACATAGGAACGCCACCCATATCCACCTATGACGTAGGAACGCCACCCATACTCATCCATGACGTAAGAACACCACCCACGTCCATTTATGACGTGGAAACACTGCTCACACCCATACATGACGTTGGAACGCCACTCACGCCCATCCATGGCGTAGGAACACTACACACGCCCATCCATAACGTAGGAACATCGCCCACGCCCATCCACAGAATAGGAATTCTGCCCACGCAATATTAATGGCGTAGGAACACCACCCACACCCATCCACAACGTAGAAACACCGCCCACGCCCTTCCTTAACGTAGGAACACCGCCCACGCCCTTCCGTAACGTAGGAAGACAGACCACGCCCTTACATAACGTAGGAACACTTCCCACGCCCATCCATAATGTAGAAACACCCTTCCTAAACGTAGCAACACCGCCCACGCCCATCCATGACGTAGCAACACCGCCCACGTCCATACATGACGTAGCAACACTGCCCACGTCCATCCATGATGTAGCAACACCGCCCACGCCCATCCATGACGTAGCAACACCGCCCACGTCCATCCATGACGTAGCAACACCGCCCACGCCTATCCATGACTTAGCAACATCGCCCACGCCCATCCATGACGTAGCAACACCACCCACGCCCATCCATGACGTAGCAACACCCCCACGCCCATCCATGACGTAGCAACACCGCCCACGCCCATCCATGACGTAGCAACATCGCCCACGCCCATCCTTGACGTAGCAACACCGCCCACGCCCATCCATGACGTAGCAACACCGCTCACGCCCATCCATGACGTAGCAACACCGTCCACGCCCATCCATGACGTAGCAACACCGCCCACGCCTATCCATGACGTAGCAACACCGCCCACGCCCATCCATGACGTAGCAACATCGCCCACGCCCATCCTTGACGTAGCAACACCGCCCACGCCCATCCATGACGTAGCAACACCGCTCACGCCCATCCATGACGTAGCAACACCGTCCACGCCCATCCATGACGTAGCAACACCGCCCACGCCTATCCATGACGTAGCAACACCGCCCACGCCCATCCATGACGTAGCAACACCGCTCACGCACATCCATGACGTAGCAACATCGCCCACGCCCATCCTTGACGTAGCAACACCGCCCACGCCCATCCATGACGTAGCAACACCGCTCACGCCCATCCATGACGTAGCAACACCGTCCACGCCCATCCATGACGTAGCAACACCGCCCACGCCTATCCATGACGTAGCAACATCGCCCACGCCCATCCATGACGTAGCAAAACCGCCCACGCTCATCCATGACGTAGCAACACCCCCACGCCCATCCATGACGTAGCAACACCGCTCACGCCCATCCATGACGTAGCAAAACCGCCCACGCCCATCCATGACGTAGCAACACCGCCCACGCCCATCCATGACGTAGCAACACCGCCCACGCCCATCCATGACGTAGCAACACCGCCCACGCCCATCCATGACGTAGCAACACCGCTCACGCCCATCCATGACGTAGCAACACCGCCCACACATTAATACGATAACACTGAACATACAACCAAATTTATGGCAGCTGTGATGATGAGACAGAGAATCCTTCGTAAAGTACAGACTGACCCGTATTCAACCCGCAGTGAAGCTTAGAGTACATGGGAGTACATGGGAGTGCATAAGTGTACGTTGGAGTACATGGGAGTTCATTAGAATACATGAAAGTATATGGGAGTACATGGGACTACTTGGGAGTACATGAAAGTACATGGGAGTACATGAGAGTACACGGGAGTACATGAAAGTGCATGAGAGTACATTTGAATACAAGAGAGCACATACGAGTACAGGAGAGTACATAAGAGTACATGTGATTTCAAGAGAGTACTTGGGAGCACATGAGAGTACGTGGGAGTACATGAGAGTACGTGGGAGTACACCGGATTACACGGGAAAGAGAGGTGACACTAGAGTATTTTGTCTACACTGTTGTACCTAAGTGCGTTACCGCTTCATCATGTCTCTGGAGAAGAGATCATGACAGAAAGGCAGAAGGTTCTCTCCCCATCCTTCAAATCCTTCTGGGTTACGCCATCAGCCAAAGATATAAAAGCAGTATTAAAGTCGTGGACGGAAAGAGAAACCGTTAAATACCATCGGTCCAGCACTGCTAAATTATCATTTCTTGAATAATTCTTGAAATACGGTAACCAAGCAACCGGTCCCAATATGATGGAACCGAAAGCACCCACATGGTTATTTGAGGGTCATTAAGGCTGCGTGTCTCCTGCACACAACCACTCGGGGATAATTTAATCATTAATGTGGGCATCCACGTACGTGTGTCCATGTACTGGTGCTCTCAGTATATGAATACATATATATATATATATATATATATATATATATATATATATATATATATATATATATATATATATATATATATATATATACATGTACACACATGGAGATAAAGAGAGATGGAGGGGGCAACTCAGAATTCCTGTGGTCAGAGCTGCATCCTGAGGCCGGCTTCAACGCCTTCTGTTGGAGGTGGGCGTGGCCCTCCTGGTGGACACAATCAGCTGTCTCCCCATCACCACACACACACACACACACACACACACACACACACACACACACACACACACATACACAGATTTAGATTTTTGCCACCACACAGGATATATTGGTAATTTTTCTTTTTAAATACGACAAAATTTATGAATTCATAGTTAGAAATTTTAAAAGATATTATCCACATTGTATAGTACCAACCATTCAGGAAAAATACTTTGACTTTGCTTACTGTAAACAACTTATAATCACCTAATCTTTTTTAAAGTCACCCATACTTTGCTAGAAACAAAACTGGGTATCACGTATAGCCACATACAAACTACACCCAAATTATTTTGCGATCGAATTCATCTAGAAAAACAAACAAACTCATGACGATGACTTCTAGATTATAAATCTGTAACCAGTTCACTACAATCGTAGCTTGCTTACCCATGAAAACACTGGTGCCAGCCCTGGCACCCATCCTGTGCCCACGGTAAACTTCTGACTTCTGTCAACGCCATGAGTTTGGGTTGCATAATAACGTTGAGAAAATAACGAATGTCATTTTCAGCAAAAATGCTAGTTGACATTTGGCAACAAGCATTATTATATTCGTTATTAAATTGCTACTAATGCTTATTTTTTTACAACAACAACAGCAACAACAATAATAATAACAATAATATTAATAATGATAATAATAATATAATGATTATTATTATTATTACTGTATTATTATTACTTTTATTATTATTTTTATTATTATAAAAATCTATCGTAGGAACCTGCCTGCCATAGGAATCTGACATAGGCTCTTGCCTGTCATAGAGAGCAGCAAGGACGTGGGTGTGGGCTGGGTGACCTCCGCAGATGTTCCTGGGCGCCGCCCACGCCTGCTTCTCGCCCACCTGCAGCAAGTGATGGGCGTCTGCCGGAGTAAGCAGAGCCCTGACTGCCTTGCTGCCCACAACTGCCCGGCCGCCCACGTCTGCCCAACCGCCCATGCCTGCCCAGCCGCCCACATCTGTCCAGCTCTCAATGCCTGCCTAGACGCCCATGTCTGCCCGGCAGCCCATGCCTGCGCGGCCGCCCACTCACACCTGTCACACACATTTACTGCTTTCGTATGGACTTTAAATCCTTTTATCTGCCTTTTCTATGTACTCTCATGTGCTCTTCTGTACTCCCATGTACTTCCATGCACTCTCATGTACTCCCATGCACTCTCATGTACGGAGGTACACCTTAGTGTAGATTACCAATAGACCCCTGGCTGTCTTCAAGCAAGCACTGGACAGGCACCTAAAGTCGGTACCTGACCAGCCGAGCTGTGGTTCGTACGTTTGATTGCAGGCAGCCAGTAGTAACAGCCTGGTTGATCAGGCCCTGATCCACCATGAGGCCTGGTCACAGACAGGGCCGCGGGGGCGTTGACCCCCGGAACTCTCTCCAGGTAAACTCGAGGTTAGTACTCACCTGCTCATCTATATGTGGTTGCAAGGGTCGAGCCTCAGCTCCTGGTCCGGCCTCTCCGTTGACCGCTACTAGGTTCACTCTCCCATGGCTGCGTCAGACCTGTCATACCTCTTCTTCAAACTATGTATGGATCCAGCCGCTACCATTTTATCTTACTTTTAATTTTGCTAAAATCTAAACAGTAAGTCTGTGCTGCGTCGAAGGGGATAACACTTGGGAAAAAAGTGAACTTCAGCTTTGCGTTTACGAAAGTTGTACCAGCGATGCTTTTACGAAAGTTGTACCAGCGATGCTTTTACGAAAGTTGTACCAGCGATGCTTTTACGAAAGTTGTTCCAGCGATGCTTTTACGAAAGTTGTACCAGCGATGCTTTTACGAAAGTTATACCAGCGATGCTTTTTTACAAAAGTTGTACCAGCGATGTTTTTACGAAAGTTGTTCCAGCGATGCTTTTACGAAAGTTGTACCAGCGATGCTTTTACGAAAGTTGTACCAGCGATGTTTTTACGAAAGTTGTACCAGCGATGCTTTTACGAAAGTTGTACCAGCGATGCTTTTACGAAAGTTGTACCAGCGATGCTTTTGCGAAAGTTATACCAGTGATGTTTTTACGAATGCTATACCAGCCTTGCATTTACGAAAGCCATTAATCCGTGCAGTACTGGGAGTCGTAAATCAAACTAATAGTTTAACTTTAGCATCGCGCAAGAGCCGCCTCAGGATATATGTGCCGCGAGATGAGCGCATCTCTCTGCCACAGCAACCCATTAAGCCAATTAGGCAGCCGCCCGGGGCGGCAACATTTGCTGGGCGGCAAAATAAAAGATAAAAAAAAATTAGCGTATTTTTTGGTATTGACGCCAATCTGCTCATCTACGAGATACGCTTCACGCATTGGTACGCAATTCACTCGACCGAGTGAAAGTATTGACCTGCAGTTTAGTTATAGACTATTTTAGCCCCAGACCAGGCCTGGTTCATGGCCTCGTCAATAAGGTTGTTGGTGCCACCTGCACGCAGTCCATGGCACGCACCACAGACCAGCTGATCAGGAACTAACAAGAGGGAACTTGCCAAGTTACCTCTTGAAGACAGCCAAGGGTCTGGAGGATGTCGAAACGTTGGCGAGCTTTTAGGTTGGGGAAGGAGGATTCATGTTCACACTTCGAACCTTCGCCTTCCTGAGGAAGGTTAGTGGACTCATTTGTTTGAGATGGAGTGTAATCTTAAACATCCGACTACCCTAGTGAGCTAGCCCGAAGGCCCACACAGCGTCATTTATTATCATTAGTAATAGTAGTAGTAGTAGTAATTGTGAAACTTACGAAGTACTACTATGTTCGCAATAATTTCCAGTAACCTGTGTGTGGAGGTGTGTCTTCAAAAGCCTGCCTAGACCGCTGCATAACCTTTGCACTGCTTCTGTCTTCCAGTGTATTTACACTGAGAGTTTACTCTCATCCCTGTTTTAAGACCTAAAAGATTAAAGCAGTTCTAGGCTGGTAGTATACGGAGGTGATATACTATTCCTTTAATGACCCTCGTGCAGTCGATAGCCTATAAACTTAACGGATCAACCAACAGACACTAATCACATATATAACCGGAAATTAAAATCCCAATTAGAGAACACGATTGGATTTGGACCAAGGAAGTGTACGCAGTATTATCCCTATGTAGGTCAGGGAGTTGACAGGAAGTGGGCAGGTGGTCCATGTGCTGGGGTCCAATAGTGTCGAGTTCCTGGGGCGCGTGTATGATATATTGACCCGTAGTGGCGTTAGATATGGCGCTCACAGCATTGTACCTTTAACTCCCAGATTAGTACCAGCATATTGTGTCATGTCTTCTCCCAGGTTTGTACCAACATACTCTGTGGTGTCCTCCAGGTTTCTCTCTCTCTCTCTCTCTCTCTCTCTCTCTCTCTCTCTCTCTCTCTCTCTCTCTCTCTCTCTCTCTCTCTCTCTCTTCTCTCTCTCTCTCTCTCTCTCTCTCTCTCTCTCTCTCTCTCTCTCTCTCTCTCTCTCTCTCTCTCTCTCTCTCTCTCTCTCTCTCTCTCTCTCTCGACTTACATCAATTTTTTGCATCATCCATCAGTGACAACGTCAGGGCGGTAATGTATTACAACGAACCCTTTATTAAAAGAGCTTACAGGGAGACTGATATGCCTCTCTCTCTCTCTCTCTCTCTCTTCTCTCTCTCTCTCTCTCTCTCCTCTCTCTCTCTCTCTCTCTCTCTCCTCTCTCTCTCTCTCTCTCTCTCTTGAATGTGTCGTCTAGTTTGGGTCTCCAGATAACATAAGAAACGAAGATATATGGAGAGGATACAAAGAAGATGAACCAAGCTCACACCTTCACTTAGAAAAGAGCAACGTGTAGAAAGACACTTTCTTTTTATTTCTTAGGAAACTGTAACTACGGGGAAAATCTCACTCAGATGTTTATGATATTCGATGATTCTGACGCACTCAAAAGGATCCAGCAAAGCTCCCTGAGGCATGCCATTAGTTGACTTTCAGACACTGCTGATCCGTTAGAAACTACGGTCAGAGCACTCTGCTGGGTCATCCTGAAGACGCAGACCATTGTGTTAGGTTCCCAGCACTTTATTTTGTCGTAACACGGGGATTGAATCAATATATCAGCATGCTCTACATGGACCACACTAACAGGATAATTGGTTTTGGCGACTGTCTTCATCAAAACATTAAGCAACATGGGGCTGAGGACACATTCTGTGAGCGTGCATGACAATGCAGCTCACTAAACTCTTTGTATTGGGCACTTGTTTTGTATTCGACGCACACCATACAAAACCACGATCCTGCAGGTCATTTCAAAAAGTCGAAAGTACATTCGGCCAGAGCCAGAGTGGTTAGTCAACGACCCTAGCTGGCCTGGTCAACCACGAGTGTTTAAGTTGTGTGAATGTTCAGAGGAGAGTTGGTTTACTGGAGGCAGTTACCTCGAGAAGGGCAGGATACATTGTATATATGCTGAGAGATTATTTTGATCCCTGCCTTAGGGGTTAAAGTATTATTGACTGGTGACTTGATGACCCTCGTATAGTCAATAGGCTTTAAACCCGGTGAACTATCCAGTAATACTGGCTATCTAACTTGCTTAAATAGAAATGTGAAGTCACTGCTGTAGTATACAAAGCTCTCTTACTTCATTCACTAGTTTCTTTTATAAACCTTGTTCACACAGGAATGTTTGTTTTTGACAATGTATAGAGTATAATGTGTGCACATGTTATGGTGATGTAATAGTGTACAAGATCCTACTGTCATGTCTGGGTTAGTTGACAATAGCATAAATAGGTTCCTCTGCCATGGGCATCCTTTAAAAATTAATATACATTTCTCGCTCTTCTGACATCTTGCTTGTATGTTTGTGAGGCAGTGGGGTAAGTACCAAATTTTGCTGAGTAATTAGTTTTATATACTCCCATTATTTTATGAAATTTTACATTCCCATTTTTAAGTAACTAAGAGAGACGCATTTTGATATTGTGTAAATTGGTAAAAATCAAGAATACGTCTTTGTTTTGAAGTCATGGACAAAAAAAAAAAAATCCCTTGGTTTGACGTCACCCACTTTTGCCTGTCAAAGGAGACGGGTTTACCCTCAGTGGTTAGACAGTAAATGTCTTATAAATGAGGGATTGTGCTCTTATGGGAATATTTACATTCTGATTACTTTCACCACTCTCCACTGCTTCAGGTGTGTACCATTTACCATTTCCATTTAGCCTGGTCAAGGACTGGGCCGCGGGGGCGTTGACCCCCTGAACACCCTCTAGGAAGACCACCCTGCAGGTAGCCTAGGATATCAGAGACATAAATTTACTAATTGTTTGTTGGGATTTTTTGCTAACTTAGAGTAGAGCTTATTTTTTGTTTGCACTTTATTTACTTGCATTAAAAGAATTAGCTAATTTATTTAATTTTTCACTTTTTGGTGTGGCCTAAATACCCGTACCCTTCATGCTGTCATTTATTAAGATCCCTTTGGACATCGACTATGCTTCATGTCAAAGACCACTGGTAGAGCATAGAAATAAAAGGCACTCGTAAAACGCAGAAAGGTCACTGATAGGACATAGATATAAAACAACACTCGTAGAGTATAAAAAGGTCACTGGTAGAGCATAGAGATAAGAAAATAAACGTATTCGTCCACGATCATCTAAGTGCGCATTTCCTGAATTTAGAATGCGTTTGTTTTATCATCTTCTCTGTAAAAACCAGCCAAGTAGCTTGCGAAGGGCAGGTGAGGGAAAGTGAAGAGACGATGTCACCATCACAGTAATGATGTCACTATCGATATAGAGACGATGTCACCATCACCACTGTAGAGACACTATCACCATCACCACTGTAGAGACACTGTCACCATCACCCCTGTAGAGACACTGTCACCATCACCACTGTAGAGACACTGTCACCATCACTTTAATGGTGTCATCATCTCCTGAATTCACTGTACATGAACATGAAAAGCAAAATCCATATCGAGCGTTCCAAAAACAATCGGAATTTAACTTACATTTCGTTACTTAGAATGAAAATCATATAAGAAAAATACTGTTCAGTTCTAAACACCTCCAAATTTCCCCTATACGTTTTTTTTTTTTTTTTTTTTTTTTTTTGAGGGCCAGACGTCGTTGTTCTACAACACGGACGGAGAAAGTAGAGGAATTGCCTTGACACTTGCCCTACGTGTCTGCAACTTGCTATTTAAGGCGCAAAGTGGGTATTAAATAGGGTAATTTTTGCCCTGATTGCTTGCCACCGGAGGTCCATTCTGTTGGGTTTATTGTGTAACATTATTGGCTGGGAGAATTCTGCACCTCCTGAAGGTTAGACTTCTCTCTCTCTCTCTCTCTCTCTCTCTCTCTCTCTCTCTCACACACACACACACACACACACACGTAAAGGACATCTCCCATACTGAATTAGTTCTTCCCTTTGAACTGCATGTCTCCCACTTACACTGCAACTACAACTACTATCACCACCACCACCACCACCACCACCACCACTACCTCCACCACCACCACCACCCCCACCACCACCACCACCACCACTACTACTACTACTACTACTACTACTACTACTACTACTACTACTGTCCCCCATGTAAAGAATGTCTACCTGTTTTTCAACCATTGACGCAGTGTCCTACCTAGAAGGGGTCTCTGAGCTTAACCCACCTACACTACACGTCTCTACCCACGTACACTCCTGTGTTACAACTTACTACAAATCTCTTCCCCCTCCTCTTCTCCCCAACCCTCCACTCCCGTCTCTCCTCCCCACTCCCCTTGTTAGCTCATGTCTTAAGGTCGGATTCTCCTGCTGTCTGCCAGCTCAGGGGCGGGTGTATCAGCGTGCGACAAGATATCTCAGTATATCACACCCACACGCACACGCCCACATGCGTGCACAAGCACCCACACACACACAAGCATACACCCACACTCACATGCACACCCACATGGGTGCACATGCCCTCACACACACACACACACACACTCGGATTCATATATATATATATACATACAGGAGTCTGTAAAATACACGCCGGGAACACTGGCGCTCATGAGTGAGTTTTTCTGTCATCTAAAGGAAAAAAAATCCTATTGGAACACCTATACAGACTAAGAGAAGGAGCTCAGTCTCATAACGTCAATACAGGCTTAGAGAAGAAGCCTACATTTAGAACATCAACACAGGCTTAGAGAAGAAGCCTACATTTAGAACATCACCACAGGTTTAGAGAAGAAGCTTCATCTCGTAACACCAACACAGGTTTAGAAAACAAGGCTTTTCCTGGAACAGTCAGATTGTATTTGAAGACAAATCCTGCCTCATAAACCTAGGAGAAACCTAACACATTCGATCAGAAATGAGGCAGAATACTGACCGCTTCTTCTTAGACTGTCAGAGAGCATTTAACACCGTGCCATACAGCAGAATGCTCATACTCTACTGGCACAGAGTGACGGAAGAGTCGTTCAGGAAATCAAGGCGTTCCAGAAACGACTGAAGACAGACGAGGCCAATGATGATGCACCAGATTTATAATTACGCTGCTCTATAAATTTTAAACAGTTTTGTGACTCGAAGAAAAGTGGTATATAACTTGAAAGTT
Source organism: Cherax destructor (assembly GCA_009830355.1). NCBI lineage: Eukaryota > Metazoa > Arthropoda > Malacostraca > Decapoda > Parastacidae > Cherax > Cherax destructor. The sequence goes on along the minus strand of WNWK01001458.1, from coordinate 156,465 downwards.
TTTGGGATGCTGAAAACGACCTTCATCATAATAACAATCGACTGGATAAAGTTTTCAAGGAAATTTATTCATATATTTTGCTTGTATATATATATATATATATATATATATATATATATATATATATTCACCCAAAATATATGACATACCTGTGTAAGGAATTCACTTATATTGATTCAACCCGACGCTTCTTTGGTTTTATCTTGTATTAGACTTCTGGATCATCTCTTGTTATTGTTCGGCAGTAATCTGCTAACAATGATGGATTCCATTATTCCCTGGCAGTGTTTCTGCATGACTGAGATAGGTTAGGTTAGGTAAGATTTGTTAGGTAAAAAGTGTTTCTTGACGCGGGTCTTAGTGATATGATCCGCCCCTGGAGCTTTTGGTCACCTGACCGAGGCCTTCACCTGGCTTAAAGGTCCAGCTCTTTAAAAATTATGGTTATGATTACAACCATTTTTTATATTTTATGGCTGGAAACGTTCACCATATTCATCGTTGACTGCTCGGCAATTGGTTGGAAACTTGTTTGAGGTGGGACTGGAGGAAATGTATCTTTACGGACATATTGCAGCATATTTATTGGCAGGACAACCACAGGTTTTCCACCAGCTTACTGTAATTGTCAGTTTCGGTATGTCACAGAAAACCGGTTGCTACTAACCGGAAAGCATTCTACGCATTTTCCTCCTTACCAACTATGATACGTCAAGCTGCTCATCCCCAAGAAGCTCATAAATCAACAAATACACCCTCCTTGATTTTTGCTTCCCTGAACCTTGGGAAGACACCATCCAATTACTTTAAGGCTACCGCCGTTCCACCCACAGCCTTAACAAAATTTGTCATGAGGCCTAGGTTAATGTGAATGGGCGGTTACAAAATCATGCTTGAGTCTTCAAGTGGAACATACTGATTTTTTTTTATTCCAAGTTCCAGTGAGTGTCAGCGTGGCCAGTTCTTGTTGTAATGAAAAGTCCCTGCCTGACTATCCTCTTCACGCAGGAAAAACAATACTTAATGCAGCTTATCCCCATCACCTTCCAATATAAGGACGAACAGTTGTGGGTTTAAATCAAGAGCCTTTGTCCGGTTCAGTTTATTTATCCTTCCAAGTATATATATATATATATATATATATATATATATATATATATATATATATATATATATATATGCAAAAAGATCACAGTAATCAGGTGATATCAGAATATGCAAGACAACCACTATGAAAAAATAGAGGAATTCCAAGCGCTTTCGTGACTACTCACATTATCAAGGAACTATAAAAGGAAACATGACAAGAGGACTTATATAAGGGGCAAGACTACACCTCACAGTCACATCACACTAACAAAGACTACACCTCACAGTAGCGTAACATCTCACGACTCTGTGAAGAGGAAAAACAAGAAAGGACCTGAAACTCTTCCCAAGAATTAAGATTAGTCCAATTTATCATTAAATTCTTCCCAAATTTTATTAATTATAAAAGAATCAATTTATATAAACCAAAAGAAATATTCATATTATTTTCAAAACTGCTTTTAATGAAACATGATTCTATTATATTCCTCTCAACCATGGACTTGCTTGATACAACCTTCTCAGCATTTTGAAAATCAATTGGATGGTTAAAGTCTCTCACATGAATAAATAGAGCATTAGAATCTTGTCCAGTTCTAATGCTATATTTATGTTGTTTTAATCTTAGTTCAAGACTTTTACCAGTTTGACCATAATAAACTTTATCGCATATTTTACAGGAATCTTATAGACACATCCGTCAGCATTTTGGGGAATTTTTATCAAAAGTCTTTTACTGTATCAAGATTTTTAAATACAACTTTGATATTAAAATTCTTAAGAAAGGAAGGCATATCAACCAAGTTTTCATGGTAAGGAGAACCAACATATTTTTGGTTGAATAAGGTTGGTTGTCCCTTTGGGATTGTAAAAAGTATTCCTAGCTATTTTAAAAGATTTATCAATTATGTTTCTTGGGTATTTTAAATCATTAGCTATTTCATAAATTTTAGAGATTTCTTCATCTATGAACTCTGGACTACAAATACGTAAAGCTCTCAAAAACATTGAAGAAAAACCGACACTTTAACTCTATCTTGATGTGAAGAGTAATAGTGTACATAGGAACAATTATTTGTAGGTTTTCTGTAAATTTTAAATTTAAAATCAATGTTACCCTTAATAATAAAAACATCTAGGAAGGGCAATGAGTTATTTACTTCGAATTCAACAGTAAAATTTATAGAATGAGCTAAGCTATTTAATTTAACAAGGAAATGGTTTATGTCTACATTCTTAGGCATAAGGCACAAAATATCATCAACATATCTATACCACTTAGCTCTATTGGGAAGGATAGTGTTAAGCAATCTTGTTTCGAAAAATTCCATATATAAGTTACTAAGAACAGGTGAAAGAGGATTGCCCATTGCCATACCAAACTTCTGTGTGTAAAACTCATCATTAAATACAAATTTTGCATCAACAATACAAAGTTTAATAAGTTTAATGATAGTAGGAACACAAACCTGTATCTGTTAGACAATTACTCATAGGTTCAGTTTATAAACTTCTAAATGGCTTGATATTTGAGCCCAATTGTTGGAAAAATTTCTAATTTAAATGTTAAAAACAACTTAGATTTAGTTGATAAATTAACACCTTGACTAATTTAAATGATTTCAATATGGTTAGTTTTGATGTTACCTCTTGTTTACAAAAGTTCCAGTTGATGATTTACTAGTTTCTTATCTGAAGAACTGGTTAATTATGATTTACCCCTTCAGTTCCTACTATCATTAAACTTATTAAACTTTGTATTGTATGCAAAATTTGTATTTAATGATGAGTTTTACACAGAAGTTTGGTATGGCAATGGGCAATCCTCTTCACTGTTCTAGTAACTTTATATGGAATTTCGAAACAAGATTGCTACACTATCCTTCATGAGCTAAGTGGTATAGATATGTTGATGATATTTGTGCCTTATGCCTAAGAATGTAGACATAAACCATTCCTTGTTAAATTAAATAGCTTATCATTCATAAATTTTACTGTTGAATTCGAAGTAAATAACTCATTGCCCTTCCTAGATGTTTTTATTATTAAGGGTAACATTGATTTTAAATTTAAAATTTACAGAAAACCTACAAATAATTGTTCCTATGTACACTATTACTCTTCACATCAAGATAGAGTTAAAGTGTCGGTTTTTTCTTCAATGTTTTTGAGAGCTTTACGTATTTGTAGTCCAGAGTTCATAGATGAAGAAATCTCTAAAATTTATGAAATAGCTAATGATTTAAAATACCCAAGAAACATAATTGATAAATCTTTTAAAATAGCTAGGAATACTTTTTACAATCCAAAAGGGACAACCAACCTTATTCAACCAAAAATATGTTGGTTCTCCTTACCATGAAAACTTGGTTGATATGCCTTCCTTTCTTAAGAATTTTAATATCAAAGTTGTATTTAAAAATCTTGATACAGTAAAAAGACTTTTGATAAAAAATTCCCCCCAAAATGCTGACGGATGTGTCTATAAGATTCCCTGTAAAATATGCGATAAAGTTTATTATGGTCAAACTGGTAAAAGTCTTGAACTAAGATTAAAACAACATAAATATAGCATTAGAACGGGACAAGATTCTAATGCTCTATTTATTCATGTGAGAGACTTTAACCATCCAATTGATTTTCAAAATGCTGAGAAGGTTGTATCAAGCAAGTCCATGGTTGAAAGGAATATAATAGAATCATGTTTCATTAAAAGCAGTTTTGAAAATAATATGAATATTTCTTTTGGTTTATATAAATTGGATTCATTTATAATTAATAAAATTTGGGAAGAATTTAATGATAAATTGGACTAATCTTAATTCTTGGGAAGAGTTTCAGGTCCTTTCTTGTTTTCCTCTTCACAGAGTCGTGAGATGTTACGCTACTGTGAGGTGTAGTCTTTGTTAGTGTGATGTGACTGTGAGGTGTAGTCTGCCCCTTATATAAGTCCTTCTTGTCATGTTTCCTTTTATAGTTCCTTGATAATGTGAGTAGTCACGAAAGCGCTTGGAATTCCTCTATTTTTTCATAGTGGTTGTCTTGCATATTTTGATATCACCTGATTACTGTGATCTTTTGCATTAATGGATACCACACGACTCTTCACAATGTTCTCGGTAAGCTTTCCTAATCATATTTCTTTTGTTTCCCAGTTTTCTTCTGCACTGATCAAGTCACATAAGCTTAAAATTGACTTAATTTTTTAAAAGACTGTTTGAATGAACAAGTTTTGCCTAAATCTCTTTTACCAAATAGACTCCTTGACATGAGAGATCGTCCTTTGATGATTTTATGAGAATTATTCTTCAGAAACATATTGAAATTACTAAAATACAGGAGAAAGAAGCATTCAAAATATTGAGAAACAAAAATACTCCTTTTATCAAGCTATTCCATCAGAATGGCAACATAGTATGTTGGATCATTGCTATAATAAACTCAGAAGAATTTGTAATAATCTCAAAAACAAACTACAAAGAAAATTAGATAATTTAATTGAAAATAGTGATTGGACAAAGCACGCTAATAACAATTTTGTAATTAACTTATCAGATGAAATATTAGATAAAAATACAACTGCTGCTCTTGGTTTCGGTTAAGTTTTGCAACTTCAAAAACTTAATAATGTTGAAATTGCAAAAGCCTTTTGTAATTTAGAAAATCCTCTGATTTATCCACTGATGAAATTAATATTAGTAAGGGGGTGGTATATAGCTCAATGTTAAAACAAAATATTCCCAATTGCCCTCAAAGATTTTTAAGTCTTATGATTCACTTTTGAATAATAAAAATTTGCGTCTTACTAAAGCAGATAAAATAAATGCAATTGTAATTATGAAAGAAACCGATTACCAAGATAAAATGAATAACCTCCTAGATGATTTTGAAACCTATTCTAAACTTAGAAAGAATCCCTTAGAAACTGTTAACAGCAATTTCAATAAAACAATAAAACATCTATTGAAGGGCAAAGATGAATTAATTAAAAATTTACTTCCACTAATCCATCTTTACCTTATATGTATGGATTAATAAAAACACACAAACCTGGTAATCCTGTTAGACCAATTATTAGCTCTATAGGTTCAGTTTCTTATAAACTTTCTAAATGGCTTGTTGATATTTTGAGCCCAATTGTTGGAAAAATTTCTAATTTTAATGTTAAAAACAACTTAGATTTAGTTGATAAATTAAGCACCTTGACTGATTTAAATGATTTCAATATGGTTAGTTTTGATGTTACCTCCTTGTTTACAAAAGTTCCAGTTGATGATTTACTAAGTTTCTTATCTGAAGAACTGGTTAATTATGATTTACCATTGCCAGTTCCTACTATCATTAAACTTATTAAACTTTGTATTGTTGATGCAAAATTTGTATTTAATGATGAGTTTTACACCCGAAGTTTGGTATGGCAATGGGCAATCCTCTTTCACCTGTTCTTAGTAACTTATATATGGAATTTTTCGAAACAAGATTGCTTAACACTATCCTTCCCAATAGAGCTAAGTGGTATAGATATGTTGATGATATTTTGTGCCTTATGCCTAAGAATGTAGACATAAACCATTTCCTTGTTAAATTAAATAGCTTAGCTCATTCTATAAATTTTACTGTTGAATTCGAAGTAAATAACTCATTGCCCTTCCTAGATGTTTTTATTATTAAGGGTAACATTGATTTTAAATTTAAAATTTACAGAAAACCTACAAATAATTGTTCCTATGTACACTATTACTCTTCACATCAAGATAGAGTTAAAGTGTCGGTTTTTTCTTCAATGTTTTTGAGAGCTTTACGTATTTGTAGTCCAGAGTTCATAGATGAAGAAATCTCTAAAATTTATGAAATAGCTAATGATTTAAAATACCCAAGAAACATAATTGATAAATCTTTTAAAATAGCTAGGAATACTTTTTACAATCCCAAAAGGGACAACCAACCTTATTCAACCAAAAATATGTTGGTTCTCCTTACCATGAAAACTTGGTTGATATGCCTTCCTTTCTTAAGAATTTTAATATCAAAGTTGTATTTAAAAATCTTGATACAGTAAAAGACTTTTGATAAAAATTCCCCCAAAATGCTGACGGATGTGTCTATAAGATTCCCTGTAAAATATGCGATAAAGTTTATTATGGTCAAACTGGTAAAAGTCTTGAACTAAGATTAAAACAACATAAATATAGCATTAGAACTGGACAAGATTCTAATGCTCTATTTATTCATGTGAGAGACTTTAACCATCCAATTGATTTTCAAAATGCTGAGAAGGTTGTATCAAGCAAGTCCATGGTTGAGAGGAATATAATAGAATCATGTTTCATTAAAAGCAGTTTTGAAAATAATATGAATATTTCTTTTGGTTTATATAAATTGGATTCTTTTATAATTAATAAAATTTGGGAAGAATTTAATGATAAATTGGACTAATCTTAATTCTTGGGAAGAGTTTCAGGTCCTTTCTTGTTTTTCCTCTTCACAGAGTCGTGAGATGTTACGCTACTGTGAGGTGTAGTCTTTGTTAGTGTGATGTGACTGTGAGGTGTAGTCTTGCCCCTTATATAAGTCCTCTTGTCATGTTTCCTTTTATAGTTCCTTGATAATGTGAGTAGTCACGAAAGCGCTTGGAATTCCTCTATTTTTTCATAGTGGTTGTCTTTCATATATATATATATATATATATATATATATATATATATATATATATATATACATACACAAGGATAACAGCTACTTGCCTGGGTGCATTTCTTCATAAATGAATCCAGTTTGCAGTTTTAATAATCATTTCCGTATTCAGTAACCCAAAAATTTGAACTAGTTTTATTTACAAAGCATTTTACCTGTTAATAAGTTGAGCTACACAAGGATCCGTCTTGGGACTCATGATGTTTATGGTACAATTAAAAGTACTACCAGAGGAAGTCCTATGGTAGTTTACATGGCAAAACCATGTAGGAAGACTAGGACAAATAGTAGGAAGACTATGACAAACAGTAGGAAGACTAGGACAAATAGTAGGAAGACTAGGACAAACAGTAGGAAGACTAGGACAAACAGTAGGAAGACTATGACAAACAGTAGGAAGACTAGGACAAACAGTAGGAAGACTAGGACAAACAGTAGGAAGACTAGGACAAACAGTAGGAAGACTAGGACAAACAGTAGGAAGACTAGGACAAAGCATAGGAAGACTAGGACAAACAGTAGGAAGACTAGGACAAACAGTAGGAAGACTAGGACAAACAGTAGGAAGACTATGACAACAGTAGGAAGACTAGGACAAACAGTAGGAAGACTAGGACAAACAGTAGGAAGACTAGGACAAATAGTAGGAAGACTAGGACAAACAGTAGGAAGACTAGGACAAACAGTAGGAAGACTATGACAAACAGTAGGAAGACTAGGACAAACAGTAGGAAGACTAGGACAAACAGTAGGAAGACTATGACAAACAGTAGGAAGACTAGGACAAACAGTAGGAAGACTAGGACAAACAGTAGGAAGACTAGGACAAACAGTAGGAAGACTAGGACAAACAGTAGGAAGACTAGGACAAACAGTAGGAAGACTAGGACAAACAGTAGGAAGGGTCTAACAATGGTTGCTGGAGTTCAAGATGAGGAAGGGCGACCAGTGGAAGTGTATTACTCCTGCTCCACCTGGTGAAAAGGTTGCAGATGCAGAGGAGTCCTTCACTTGTGCAAGGTTTCACCTGACACTGAGCAGTTTCAAGTGTACTTGAAAAAAGCCCAGTGTTGGGTGAAACGTTGTAGAAATAAAGCCCCAGTGTTGGGTGAAACGTTGTACAAATAACGCCCAGTGTTGGGTGAAACGTTGTACAAATAAAGAGCTCACCTGCATTTTCCTCCTTTTCCAAAATGTCAATACATTGTCATTGTCGCCACCATTCTGCTCCTCCTATGTCGGATCCTTTCCTTCCTATTCCTCCTGGGTCTCCGCCTCTTGATCCTACTTCAAATAATCCTTCTTCGCCAGAAGAGCAAAATCGAGTAGGAGAAAGAGAAGCATCCTCCTCTTACATCTCCTCACGTACATATAATGAAAGAGGTGATTGTACGTGACCTTCTCTCACAAGGGTGACACCAGCATCACCCACACCAGCAACAACAAATATTACATCTATGTAAAAAGCAGAAATCAACGAACCCGTGCGAAAACGCCCGTTCCATTTGGAGGACAGGTGGGCACGGCGTCAACACAAGAGTTTTATCTGCCAACGCCCCAAGTTTGATACTAAAACAAAACGAAGTGGAATCCCGAAACTATACTTAATTCGAACATGGATAAACACAGTAGATAATCACTTATTAGCTAGAATATTTATTCTTTGTTGGAAGGACGAGCGCAGACAAGTATGGGTATACCACAGACACAGCAGAGCCTGCTTTTATTATGACAGTGCTGGGTTAATAAAAGTGTTTCTGCGCGCCAAGTGGATTTGTATTATCCAACGTTTATTCTTGGAGACATTGCCTTCTGTCTGATAGATTCCGTTGCACCAGAGTACACACAGACACAAACTCTCTCTCTCTCTCTCTCTCTCTCTCTCTCTCTCTCTCTCTCTCTCTCTCTCTCTCTCTCTCTCTCTCTCTCTCTCTCTCTCTCTCTCTCTCTCTCTCTCTCTCTCTCTCTCTCTCTCTCTCTCTCTCTCTCTCTCTCTCTCTCTCTCTCTCTCTCTCTCTCTAACCCCCGTCAGGTCCGACCAGGCACTCCTTGACACCTGGACGAGAACGTGAGTACATTGGTGTGCAGGAGAGCTGGGAGGACTCAGTTGGCAGATGGAGGGAGATAGGTAATTGATTTAAGGAGGGTGGGCGTGATGGAGTGCGTGTGGACTGGGAGCAACGCATGATATATCGTTGCTACGTATGCAAATGACTTCAATCATTTCTTGCATCATCACTCCGACGCTGGTAATGAAGTGCGCTTGCGAGAAATGAGTGGTGGTGATGGTAGTGGTGTTGTTGGTGATAGTGGAGTTGGTGATGATGGTGGAGGCATTCATTATGACTTATTTCTCATCTATTTACATCTAAACACATACACTCACACACACACACATACACACACATACATACACACATACACACACACATACACACACACACATACATACATACACATACACACATACACACACACACACACACACACACACGGTTAAAGGAAATCGGCCTGACGACACTGGAGGACAGGAAGGTTAGGGGAGACATGATAACGACATATAAAATACTGCGAGGAATAGATAAGGTGGACAGAGACAGGATGTTCCAGAGATGGGACACAGAAACAAGGGGTCATAATTGGAAGTTGAAGACTCCTATGAGTCAAATCGATGTTAGGAACTATTTCTTCAGTCATAGAGTTGTCAGGAAGTGGAATAGCCTAGAAAGTGACGTAGTGGAGGCAGGAACCATACATAATTTTAAGACGAGGTTTGATAAAGCTCACGGAGCAGGGAGAGAGAGGACCTAGTAGCAATCAGTGAAGATGCGGGGCCAGGAGGTATGGCTCGACCCCTGCAACCACAAATAGGTGAGTACGTACACACACACACACACAAGCATCAAAGTCTAATCAAGATGAGTCAGTTCAAACACACATAGAGTAGGAAAACCACTTAATGACTCATCGCCCACAGTGGGTCTGGATCAAGCATATTTCCTCAAGGTGAGATCAAGACCCAAACGTGGGCGAAACATCGTTAATTGAAACTTTTTCTCCCTGCTTTAAGTGTCATTTAATGGAGCAGAGATTCACAAACTGGTTAATGTTCAACGAATTCAATGGGAGGTCAATGAGTTCTTTCAGTGGTCAGTGAAGTCGCTGGATAGTCAACAAATTCACTGTCTGCTCAACAAATTCACTGTCTGCTCAACAAATTCACTGTCTGCCCAGCGAATTTACGTTTTTTTAATGTAAATGACCAGAAAAAAATACATTTTTCAGCTAAATTAAGTAGTTGTTATTTTTTTGGTGATAATTTTTTTATCTTGAGATAAGAGGAGGGAGGATCGAGCCTTCACTCCCTCTTGTTCTGAGTGATCCACGGGGGTTTAGCGCTTTATAATATTATATCCTGATATACTGAAGATTATGCAATTACAATGAATAGAATAAGGAAAACTTTGTACTTCCTGGAACAATTGTCCTTTACCGTGTTAAATGATGATCTTTCTTGGGTGCGCCATTATTCAAACGACGTACATACGCACGTACGCACGTGCGTGTGTGTGTGTGTGTGTGTGTGTGAGTGTGTGTGTGTATATGTGTGTGTGTGTGTGTGTGTGTGTCCAGTCATCGATTCTGATCCTGTCTCATAACTACATGCAACCGGTTTCACTAACTCTCCGCCTTATAGACCCTGCCCTCCCTGTTCTTAAAACTGGGTATTTAATCTGAATTATTCCACTTTATGTTGTTATTCTTCTTGACCAAGCTCAGGCTGAGGAAATATTTCTTAATGTCACTGCAGAATGTGTCCTCTTGCTCCATATCCCCGGATCTCAGTCTGCTGACACCTACCCTAATAAGTCCTCTGAGTGTTTTGTACCTTATCGTGTCATCCTCTGGCCATTCTGTCCTCTAAAGTTATCAGGCTTAATTCTCTTAGTTTCTCCTCGTTGGACACCTGTATCAGCTCCTCGACCAGGTTCCTTGCGAAACTATGGATTTTTTTTTTTCTGTTTTTTGTAAAAGGTTCATCAGGTGTGGACTCCTGGTTAGTTCTATGATGACTCTTCATTAGAGAGTCTGGATGCAGTTCTTTAGATGCTAGAAGCACTTACGTAGCCGATGCTATTCGACTGTTGCGCACTTCAAGTGATATGCTTGATACTATACTAACCTCAAGGTCCTTATTGCAGAACGCTTGCCACCTGTCTCACTAGCCTATGTTCCGTCTTCGGCTTTCTTTTGTCTTCACCAATTTCCATAATATTTCACCTGCTGAAGTTGAATTTAGCAACCTTTTCTCTGAAAATATTTAATCACTCCAAATCATCTTCTAGTCCTTCCTATTCTTCTCTTCTTATTCTCCTCGTTAGTTTTGCGCCATCTGTGAGCAGGGATAAATAGGGTAATATCATCTGGCAGTGAGTATCAGTACCGGCCCCAGGAACAACCCATGCGGGTCGCTACTCGCCGGGCCTTCCCATCCTCAGGCATACACCCTGACTGTGTGTGTTTGTGTATGTATGTTTGTATTTTGGTTTGCGTTCATATGTATATATGAACGCCCTAGTCATTAGATGGTAGATATAATGAGCTAATCAGACCTAAACCACTCGTAAGAGAGTATCCACTCAGTCATCAGTGTGGTGGATGGGATGGATCGGTAAGATGGATTAGGAAACATTAGTATTCGACTATATTTTGTTTTTCTTTTCACAGGAAGTGAGTGGGGTGATACAATGATCATATTAGGATAGAATGATATATTGGTTATGCGGGGAAAGGATGATATATGTATAATGGTAATACTATGTCTAAACGCATTCTGGCAATTCTTCCCTCATCAGCAAGATAATGCCCATTGTATTTTTAGTATAATTTCTCTCTCTATCTCTCTCTCTCTCTCTCTCTCTCTCTCTCTCTCTCTCTCTCTCTCTCTCTCTCTCTCTCTCTCTCTCAATCTCACACACACATACACAAACACACACACTCACATACACACGCACACACACACTCACACACACATACATGCACACACACACTAACACATACACATATACATATACACACACACACACACACAAGCATACTTATATACACACACACACTCACACGCACTCACACACACACACACACACACACACACACACACACACACACACACACACACACACTACCACCACCCACGTACCTAGGCAGCACGACCATGGCCACAGGGTCGGCTGGCAGCACCCACACTGCCTCACTCTACATCTGAGCCGCCCACCCCCGGGATTATCAAGGGCGTGGGTTAAAACGGAGACGCCCACGGCCGCGACGCGTTACCCAGGCAACGCCCAAACGGCCGCCCCGCCCATGACCACCCTAACCCCTCCCTATCCTTTGAACACACACATACACACACACGAGCTATGACTCGACCCTTGCAACCACATAGGTGAGTACACATACTCGCCCGCTGGCACACACACACACACACACACACACACACACACACATACACACACACACACACGTACTTGTATTGCTTCATCAAGAGAAGCAAGTGTATGTGGTGTCAATAATGTGTTTAATATTTAGCGAGTTCATGGGTGTGCACACACTTGTCTTCCGGCTGGACCAGGGAGACCCAGCCAGCCACGTTTTAATTAGCAGAGTCGAAACACCCACCGCTTGAGTGCGTCTCTTCTAGCTGCTGTCTTCCTCTGTAGTTGCAATCTCCTGTTGATGCTCTTCCACTCCCTCTCTCTCTCTCGTTGATCCTGCTCTCTCTCTCTCTCGCTCTCTCTCTCTCTCTCTCTCTCTCTCTCTCTCTCTCTCTCTCTCTCTCTCTGTTGCTCCTCTCTTTTCCCTTTTCTGCTCTCTTTCTCTCTTATCTTCTCTCTCTGTTGTTCCTATCTCTCTCTCTCTTGTTGCTGCGTCTCTTTATCCTTTCCTCATCTTGTTGCTCCTACTCTATCTTTCTCTCTCTTGTTGTTCCTATTCTCTCTTTCTCTCTCTTGCTGTTCTATTCTCTCTTTCTCTCTCTTGTTGCTCCGTCTTCTTTCTCCTTATGCCTGCACTCTCTTGTTGCTCCTACTCTCTCTTGTCATTCCTATTCTCTCTTCCTCTGTCTTGTTGTTCCTGCTCTCTTTCTCTCTCTTGTTGCTCCTCCACTCTCTCTTGTTACTCCTGATTCTCTCTTGCCTCTGTCTCTGCTTTGCTTCCTGCTCTCTTTTGCTCTCTTGTTGCTCTTGAACTCTCTCTTGTTCTCCTTGTATTTTCTCTCTTACTCTCTTCTTCCTTTGTTTGTTTTTTGCTTCTTGTACTCTCTCCTTGCTCCTCTCACCTTCTTCTTCCTCTTTTTGCTGTTCTTCTCCACTTCTTGTTTTCTGTTCTCTTCCACCTTCACTTCCTCTCTCTCTCTCACTTATTCACTCTGTTGATCCCTAATTCTTTTCTCGTAATTAATTATTATTATTATTATTATTATTATTATTATTATTATTATTATTATTATTATTATTATTATTAATATTATTATTATAACAAAAGTATTAGCATTAATAAGTATTCTGTTTAAAAGGTGTACACCCCTCCTGATGGCCGTCCCTCGCCTCCTGACCGAGCCAGTTCAGGAAGTACACATCGCCCACACGGAACAAACACTGATATAGACACATCCTTGGCATGTTAGTTCTGGCTGATATTAAAGCGAGGCAGTGGAAGAGGGGGACTGATGAGTGGGAGAGCATGGTGAGAGGGGTGGAGGGGGCTTGGAGAGAGAGAGAGAGAGAGAGAAAGAGGTGAGACGTGGGGGAGAGGGGGCAGCCTCGGTGTGACCTTCCAAGGAGTCTATCAGTTAATGGGCATACTGTGACCGGCCCTTTGACACTGATATATATCTGTGGTGAACACTCCTGTGCAAGTATCTGTGTGTGTGTGTGTGTGTGTGTGTGTGTGTGTGCAGTTATTCTGCCTCAGGTGTGTGCATTCTTTAACATTAATCAACATATATGGAACAGAGTAAACTTTTAGCCATATGTGGGCCGAAGCTTTCCTGTGGTTAGCAAACTTAATTTTTCTGTTGTCTTTTTTGCTAGGCTATTAATGATCGATGAGAACAACAGGGAGGGGAACGACTGGTTTAGGACAGGGAGGGGAACGACTGGTTTAGGACAGGGAGGGGAACGACTGGTTTAGGACAGGGAGGGGAACGACTGGTTTAGGACAGGGAAGGGAAAAAGACTGTGGTTGGACAGGAAAAGAGAGGTAAGGTTAAGTGGCCTGGCCACTTTGGGTGGGTTTTTTGGGAGAGGTTTTTGTCAAATAGTAATGAGTGCTCCAGGTCGGGTTTTTTCTCTTTGTTGTAAAAGGTTTTACCAAATGCAAATCAATCGAACAAGGAATGATGACTGTGGAGTGAATATTATTGTTATATTAAGCATTAAGCCTTTATGGTTTATATAGCATTTGGGGATGGGTGGCATTCAGATTTGATCCAAGGACGTGGAGGACTGCCCCAGTTTTTTTTTTTAGCTAAAGCCCATCACCGACATCAAGGCACATCCCTGGCAGTGGTCAAGTGAGCCCCTACATATGGGCACAACTTGACTTTAAACGCTGATGGTTGTCCATCTTCGGGTAAAATAGCGATTTTTCTTGCTACCTACGAAGTTGGTCCGGGTGGAAGACCTTGGGAGTAATGGCCTTGTGCATAACAGGAAGGTCATTGACATCTCGGCGTTGAAATGTTAGGTCAAACCGGGTCGGGATAATGGCTGGGATGAGTTGCTTAATGTAATTTCCTACCGCTTCCAGTGTATGGAAAGTCTATCCAAGAGAGTTTTACATCCTCGTCGAGAGAGCGACCCTCTGCCTTGTGTACATTTTTGCAGCCACTGTCGTTAAGTGCATAATACGCTGTAACTCTCCTGCTTTCTTAACTACACTACATACAAATTTTACCCCGAAGTTTCAGTCACTACAGAATCATATATATCGCCCCCCAATATTAACTTTGTCTCTCAAGGAACAACGTCGTACTTTCTAAAACACAGAATCTGTGTTCCCTCAGTAGCCGTTGTAACATGTCATCGTTAGCCTCAGACTAATAAATATCAGAGTGCTCTCTGTATAATCATGAAATTCCGGGATGAGGGGAAGAAAGGAGGTCGTTAAAGTGGTCATTCCATAGAAAAGACCAAGCACATTCCCTTTTGGTATGCTGTTTATAGATTAGCCGTGCAGGAACTACCTTTTTGAGATCAATATTGAAGGTAAGTGTGATATAAAGCGAGAGATGTCTAGTGGTTTTTCTTTTTTTGCAGGACACGAAACCATACTTGGTCAAAGTTATGAGCAATGTCCGATACCACAACTGAGCTTCATCGAGGAACAGGTGTCACATAGTTAAGAAGTTTATCGGAAGGTAAACTGCAAAGCTAGTGTTACTAAAACCATTTTTTACATCCGTTAGCAAGTTATAATTAAGATAGGTATTATGCTGTGAAATAAAGAGAATTTATCTTTAAACTGACAAATTTGTTAAAAGTGAGTGAGACAATGCTCGCTGCTCTGCACATTCACACAGTAACCTTAGCTTACAACATTTCCCATATACAGGAATTTAAAAAGGAAATGGCACTCTTCCCCCTCTGCCTCTCTTCCTGTCGTGCTGTTATCTCCGACAACTCTCTCGCAGTTCTTGCAGCTTCCATGGAGGTTGACTTTATGAATCTAAAACCTGCAGTTTGGGGAGCCTTTTCTTTATTGTTAGAAGCTACTGTTCTCTTCTCTCGCTCTGAAGATCGAACTGTACTCTCAGATGAAAATCCTAGTCGGCCCTTAACCAAGGACCGCAACAGGACTTACGAAATCGTAATAACACGGCTGCAAACAAACCACGGAACGATGAATTTTCTTAGAGCCAACTGGCTTACGCACTGGCCTGGAGTTTTAGGACTCACTTGCCATGGGTTCCGCAGTTGTTGTTTTTTCTGAAGTTCACACTCTCTGAAGATGTTATGTGTGTATTTCTGCTTCCCACAGGAGTGGCATATTGTTGGACCTCTTGCCCTTGGTGACGGGCTTGTCTTTAAAGCCAATTATAGGCAGAAAAATGTGTTTTGTGCCTTCTCCATGTCATGTGGTTAGCAAATGCTTACCTGACAGCAGCTGTAGCTAAGACAGCGCTAAGGCAAGGTCACATAATGCTGTCGGAGATCCAGGAAGTGAATGGTGAATGTATTTCCATGCTTCACACAAACACATGAGAGTGAAGCCCAGGGCTTGTGGGTTGTTTGTAAGTTGTTCCAGTCACGGTATTGTGCCTGTTTGTTCTTTAGTTCCTTGCTTGCTATCATCGTTCCTGGAACCAGGCACCACATTCGGTGGCGGCGAGCATTAAGGTAAATGTGCTGGCGCGGCAAAAATTCATTCTTCTCGACCTGTTGGGATCTTAAGTGGCGTGAGGTCAGCCGATACATCCGAGCAGTCTGTAAGTAATTGTATCTTTAGGTAGGTGAGCCACGACTAGGTCAAGCGAAGAGCAAGATAAATGGACGGGGGTGATCACGAAATGCTACAGGTAATAAAATACGAGGAATTCTTTAGGGTTCCACTCTCTGAGGTACTGAGGTAAGTCTTGGTTAGTTGATGGTTAGTTGGGAATTTCAACAGCTATGGTATTGTGACTTTTATTGTTTACTATATCAGAGCGACTATTATTATTATTATTATTATTATATATTATTATTATTATTATTATTATTATTATTATTATTATTATTATTATTATTATTATTATTATTATTATTATTATTATTATTATTATTATTATTATTACCATCATCGTCATCATATTCATGGAGAAGCGCTAAACCCAAGAAGAGCCATACAGCACCTGGGGGGAGTGAGAGAGAATCATTTTTTATCAGAGGAGGGTAAAAGGTAACTCCAATACCTCGAAGAAAGAGTCCGTCACCAGCAGCGAGGCACCTTCCTGCAAGACTCAGAACGTCGCGTGTTCAACCCAAGACTGCGTAAGTTCAATGCAAGACTGCGTAAGCTCAACCCAAGACTGCGTAAGCTCAACGCAAAACTGCGTAAGCTCACCAACATCGGTAATGAAGACTTCCACGTTATCAGAAAGTGAGCTGATGAACTGGCTGCTGCTCGTGCTTGTACTCAGTCAGGCTAGGCGGGGGTACATGTTGCCTGTCCTTGTGACGGGTAAAACACTGACTGCTTTGTATCCTTGTGGTCTTGTGTAACTTGAAGCCATATTGGGGTACTGGAGTTAGGAGTAGCTTGCGTGCGCTTGCACCGTTCTTTCTTTCTTTTATATTTGTCGTTCATACTCTCTCTCTCTCTCTCTCTCTCTCTCTCTCTCTCTCTCTCTCTCTCTCTCTCTCTCTCTCTCTCTCTCTTTCTTTACGTAAAGAGCGGCCTTGAATAAGATAAAGAATGTGTGGAAAAGGACACTAGTGTATACTTCAGGACATTTATTTAAGAAAACGTTTCGCCACGAGTAGTTTCATAAGTCGAGTAAGGTAGTCTATGTTACCTGCCTGGTAGTCAACTCTTGTGGGAAGTAGTTAAGAGCCTCACCAGATCACCTCAGACTAAAACAAACAATTGAACAGCAGTAAGAAAGCACACATGAAAATATAAAAGGCTTGCATAAGTAATTAAGAAACCCTAACTACATATACTTCTTCAATAAAATATACTCCAAAAAATAAACTTCTTCAAGTTTTTAAGTTAGTTAATCAAGCATTCCTTTATCAACATAGATATTTAAAACGTTTCAAGACCTATAATAATGTGATTTTTTTTTTTTTTTTTTGGGGGGTAACTGGCTAAATGAATCTTTACCAATATAGACTTAATGGATACAGAAAAAAAAGTTTCAAGAGAGCTACTGATGTAAAAAATGCTTTTCTTAAGTCAGCTGGCAAAACCTCTCTTCATCAGACCAGTCGGTGACGAGAGCGAGAGTGATGCAGCAAAACTCTTGTCTTAATCAGGTGTTGGCTTGGGAATTATTCTCGAGGTTGAACTTTGTCATCGCTGACACCTGCACGAGACAGAATAACAATGTGGAGAGTTAATTACATAACAAGGGAGGAGAAGCAATTGCAGGCGGGTATAACATGGCCCCTCAGCCAGTCATAACGTGGGTCCCTCAGGTAGCCGTAACATGGTCCTCTCAGCCAGTCATAAGGTGGCCCTTAGCTAGCCGTAATATGGCCCCTCAGGAAGCTGCAAAATAGCCCTGCAAGCAGCCTTAACATGGCCCTTTAGATAGCCCCAACGCTGCCCATCAGGCATTGGTCTCTCAGAAAGCCCTAACATAAAAAATAATAATATCGCTACTCCGAGTATTATCATTATATTAAACCTGGTTGTTTGTCTGTCTACCTTAAAGAATTTACGTCAATCTTGAAAATGCATCTAATTGTTAAAGAGGAGTGTATGAGGAGAGAAGAACACTTCTCAGAGAGATCTATGGCACGTTACAAGAAGGTGAGGCACAAATTAGCACCTTGCACCTCCCTCGTAAAGTAACATCACGAGACAGCAATACTCTGGCTAGCCTGCGGGCGACGTGGCCGGGGTGCACCGGTAAAGTACCTCATGTTACTCTCCTCTGCCCTCCCCCGCAGGCTCATGGGGGAGAAAACCTCCAGCTTCCAGTGCCTCGTAATCCGAGTACGAAAAGGGTAATTAGACTAAGAGGGGAGGATAATTGGGGCAAGGTAGTAGGAGAGTGAGGGAGGATAATTATAAGCGAGAGGGATCTGACCCGCACCTTGCGTCACCTGGGGGTAGGGCAGAGCAGCGCCCGCCTCCATGTCTCCTACGCTCTCTCACTACCTGCCTCCACCCGCCCTTTTTTGGTATCTATTTTAATATTATAACCACTTCTATTTAACCAGTATCGTCTCGTACATATTTCGCCAGCTTTGGGCTACTTGAAGCACTGGTGTTGCTGTCGGTAGTTGGGCACTGAGCCGTGGCTGTGATATGTGGCTAACAAGGTTACGCTCGCCAAGATTACTGCTCGCGAAAACCATCCCGCATCGGTAATATTTGCTGGGCGTTTTCGGCCGAATGAGGGATGAAGACGATAGCTGGGCAGTTGTCTGTGTGAAGTGGACGAGGCCGCAAGGAAGCAGCCAGGCCTCTCCTGTACCACCAGCACCCACACCTCAAGGTGGTCACCACACGTGATCGTCGCCACCACCAGCCAATACCTCTTCTTCAGGCAGGTGAAAGTCAAGCATTGCAGAGCGAGGTCCAGCGTGTATACCATCGTGGCGGTGACCATAAACAGTGCCACTCACAACCTGCTGTTCACCCCCTCCCCTCCTGCTGCAGCTGCTGCAGCTGTTGCTGCTGCCCACGACACTCAGTCTAGCCGCAAGCACCACGCTGTTAGGGCGTCCCAAGGATCTCTCCAGCACTGAGTTACGTGGTCACTCACCAGGATATATTTACATACACGAGTGACGTACATCGGACACTCTTGGTGCACATAGATATACGTATGATTACCTTATGCGGTGTCGTCAAAATAAGTGCAGTGAGGGGCTATAGTGACACTGGGTCCTGGTGCCTGTGAATGAAGTGAGACAAGGTCTTCCCTTGACTGTGAATGAACACAGTACACTGAGAGAGCTGTACGTCACTACACACGATCCACTCATCATTTTTCCTGTAAGTTATTTTTTTCTTTCTTATTATAAGTCCTTTTCTTTAACTTGTTCCTTTATTTTTTTTTTTAGCTTCGCGCTGTTTTCCACAAAAAAACAAAACAAAATATACTCTTAGAAAATATTTGGTAATTGCAAATAAGTATCAAACTAACAAAAAATATTTTTATATCCATCTTGAAGTATGTAGTAGCCAGATAATTTATTACAAAAAAATCTCTCTGGTAGCTCTTGCAGTTACAGTAACTGAGTACCTACAAGCATAGTGTCATCACATGTACTCCAGTGTACTAGGCAATAACAAATAAGTTTCGTACATAAGAGGAATATTTTCATATTGTTCTTGGAGAATGAAGCAGCCTGGGAAATTTGTTAATATCTGGCTGGCATTCCCCACAGCTACAATAACTAAGTGCCTGCCAGCATAGTCTCCCTGTCCAACTGCTTCTTATTGCTGTGGCAGCTTATCACAGCATCTATTACAGCCATAAACATTCTCGCTAACGAAGAACAATTTGGTCAGTAACCCAAAAGCTGGCCGGTACCTGGCGACCCATGCGTGAGTTGCCAACCTCTCATCCTGCCACACATTTCTTTTTGGATCCCTATACACTAGTTGTATCTGCTAAACACATTAAACAGACGGAGAAGTGCATAAAACTGCAACAAAACAATATATAATTGCAAGGGAGCCGCGGTGGTGGCCCGGGGTGAAAGCTGGCAAAAGGCGGCCTTATAAGGTATAATGTATTAGGAGTCAGCAGACGGCCTTTTTATCTAGCGGTTTGATAGCCCTGCACAGCTGTTAATTCTTCGCTGTTTTTGGCCTTAACTATGCACTTTTTGCAAAGATTTTTCTTGGATTTTGGTTACAAATATGAACTTGTGATGTGTGAGGTATTACAAACATGGTAATCGGCCGATTAAAAAAGTGTTTCTTATAGGCAAGGTGAGACCTCAGGATTTGTCATTCAAAACACGATCTCGTCTCACCATCTTTTCTTAGCTTGAACGTCAATAAATATCCATTTGCTGCTTTGCTGGGAAAGAAGTGTGAGATTACACCCCTTAAATTCCACCTGTATTCCCCTTCAGCTTCACTACCACTTGCGTAGCTTACCGACCTCGAAATCTTTAACTTCGCAACCACTTGCGTAACTTTTTGATTACGAAGGTTTTAGCTGCATGACCACTGCGTAGATTATCGATAATAAGAGTATCATACTCGGCCTTGGGCATGATAAGTAGCGGCCTGGAGAGCAAGACAGAATGGTCTTTGTGGTGACCTTACCAAGAATTTTGATTACGCTGCGGAATTTTAATGAATGGCGAGTGATTGTGAAGGTGGGCAGGCATGACCAGGATGCCATTCCCTCACGCACACCCACCGGCCAACTTCACTTATCAATGAGTGTGCTGGAAAGTGCGTCTTGACGATGAAGTTTTCTTAAATACTTTATGTCGAGAAAACTTTAAAAACAAAGATCTCAAGACCATGAGAAATTGTCATTAATATGACAAACAGTCTTACGACGAGGTATCGGTCTTCGACAAGGTGTGAGTCTCACAATAGGGTGTTAGTCTATGACAGGGTGTGAATCTCATGACAGGGTTTGAATCTCACAACAGTGCTAGTCTATGACAGGGTGTGAATCTCATGACAGGGTGTGAGTCTAATAACAGTGTGAGTTTCATGACATGGTGTGAGTGTCATGATAGGGTGCCAGTCTCTCACAGTGTCAGTTGTTAACTTACATTTTCATTAGAACTATTTTGAAAAATGTGCTCTCAGTTACGTGGCATATTTACGCCTGAAGGAACAGTTATTTTAAGGCAGGAAAATAACCCAGTCTCTGGACAGCTTCTCACTCTCCACCATCGATTTTTGTCACGAAATGTCCTTGAACAGGGTTATCTGACGATGGCGAAGGGCTCTTGATCCAAGGAACTGGAGCTACCCTACAACCCCCCCCTTCCCCCTTCTCGGTTCACAGATGATTGCATTTCATTTCCCAGGCGCTGTATAACCCCTACGGGCGTAGCGCTTCCCTATGACTAATAGAACTCATATCACATCTAGTCTGCCCTATGTTTACTTGCACTGCTCCGAGGTCAAAGAAATAATTTGATTTAACTTATGTAGATATCAGTCTATAAAAAAAAAACACACACACAGGAGATTTCAATGCCGTGGTAGATAGTGATCTCAATGGGCGAAATAATGAGCCAAGAAGGCCAGCCTCTCACGCACCCTCGCTGATAACTATCATTGCAGATGCTTGAAGGACTCTGATTCTATCGCTGGAGTATACAGTCATCCCAAATCTTTCGGCTTCGAAGTAGCAATCTTCATACATATAGTGATTTGAGGGTCATTACTGTAATGTTACGGTCAATACTAAAGCTAGAACACTTTGACTACCGTACCGCCTGGTCACCCACGTGTCAGAGCAGTGTTCCGTACCGCCTGGTCACCCACGTGTCAGAGCAGTGTTCCGTACCGCCTGGTCACCCACGTGTCAGAGCAGTGTTCCGTACCGCCTGGTCACCCACGTGTCTATAATAACCTTTATAGTAATGACTTAAAATTTTATTATAGAATACATAATAAAGATTTACAGTAGTTTCAGCAACGTTTATAATAATAACATAATATTAATACAGGAATGATATACTGTACACTCAATTATAGAGTAGAAATATATGAAATTTATATGAAGGCTGAAGTTATAGACACACCCCTCAGGGAAGGTTCCTTGACGCTGGTGAGGGGCTCTTGATCTAGGGAATTGGATCTGTGCTACAGTTCCCTGAATTGAGTCTGAATACCTTCCATCACCTCTCCCCCCCCTCACAGGCGCTGTAAAATCCTTATGCATTTAGCGCTCCCCCATGATTATAATAATAATAATAACAGACACAGGATGTCTGTTATTATTATTATGTATTATTATTATTTTGCGGAGGCCAATGTCCCCGCGACCCAGTCTTGACTAGGCCCACGGTGGATCAGAACCTGATCAACCAGACTGTTACTGCTGGCCGCACGTAGTCCAACGTACGAACCACAGCCCGGCTTGTCAGGTACTGACTTTAGGGATCTGTCCAGCTCCCTCTTGAAAACAGCCAGGAGTCTATTGGTAATTCCCCTTATGCTTGGTGGGAGGCTGTTGAGCAATGATACTGTCACCACTGTAGGCTGGTGGGAGGCTGTTGAGCGGTGATACTGTCACCACTGTAGGCTGGTGGGAGGCTGTTGACAGTGATACTGTCACCACTGCAGGCTGGTGGGGAGGCTGTTCAGAGCAGTGATACTGTCACCACTGTAGGCTGGTGGGAGCCCTGAGCTGGTGATACTGTCACCACTGTAGGCTGTGGGAATTTGTTAGAAATGATACAGTTACCACTGCAGGCTGCGTGGGAGGCTGTTTGGAATGATTACTGTCACCACTGTAGGCTGGTGGGAGGCTGTTGAGCAATATACTATCCCCTGAGGCTGAAGGCTTACAGATCTGTCACCATTTCTGTGGAGCTGTTACATGATCACTGTCACAGGGCTGTGAGGCTAGCAGGATATTTCCCATGGACTGTGGAGTGTTGAGCAGTGATATGTCACCACTGAATGTGGAAGTCTGTAGCAGTGATACTCGTCACCCTGCACTGTGGAGGCTGTGAGCAATGATATCACCTACTGCACTGTTAGCAGACTCACCACTGTAGGCTGGTAGTGTTACAGTGATACTGTCACCACTGAGGCTGGTGGAAGCTGTTATGATACTGTATGTAGTGGTGAGCGTTAAATATATTCCCTTAGCTTGGGAGGCTTAGCAATGATCTGTACCACTGTAGGCTGTGGGAGCTGTTGAGTAATGATACGTCACCACTGTACTGGTGGAGGCTGGAGATGATACTGTCACTCACTTAGCGTGAGCTGTTAGCAATGATACGTCACACTGTAGTTGGAGGCTGTTGACAGTATATGACCACTCCCGGCTGTGTGGACAGTGTCCCCCTGAGGCTGGTGGAGGCTGTTGAGAGTGATCTGTCACATCCGGGGACTTGAGCTGATAACTTCACCACTGCAGGCTGGACGTTGAGCAGTGAACTGTCACCCTTATGCTGGTGGGAGGCTGTTGAGCAATGATACTGTCACCACTGTAGGCTGGTGGGAGGCTGTTGAGCAATGATACTGTCACCACTGTAGGCTGGTGGGAGGCTGTTGAGCAATGATACTGTCACCACTGTAGGCTGGTGGGAGGCTGTTGAGCATGATACTGTCACCATGTAGGCTGGTGGGAGGCTGTTGAGCAATGATACTGTCACCACTGAGGCTGGTGGGAGGCTGTTGAGCAATGATACTGTCACCACTCTAGGCTGGTGGGAGGCTGTTGAGCAATGATACTGTCACCACTGTAGGCTGGTGGGAGGCTGTTGAGCAGTGATACTGTCACCACTGCAGGCTGGTGGGAGGCTGTTGAGCAGTGATACTGTCACCACTGCAGGCTGGTGGGAGGCTGTTGAGCAGATACTGTCACCACTGCAGGCTGGTGGGAGGCTGTTGAGCAGTGATACTGTCACCACTGTAGGCTGGTGGGAGGCTGTTGAGCAGTGATACTGTCACCACTGTAGGCTGGTGGGAGGCTGTTGAGCAGTGATACTGTCACCACTGTAGGCTGGTGGGAGGCTGTTGAGCAATGATACTGTCACCACTGCAGGCTGGTGGGAGGCTGTTGAGCAGTGATACTGTCACCACTGCAGGCTGGTGGGAGGCTGTTGAGCAGTGATACTGTCACCACTGTAGGCTGGTGGGAGGCTGTTGAGCAATGATACAGTCACCACTGTAGGCTGGTGGGAGGCTGTTGAGCAGTGATACTGTCACCACTGTAGGCTGGTGGGAGGCTGTTGAGCAGTGATACTGTCACCACTGTAGGCTGGTGGGAGACTGTTGAGCAGTGATACTGTCACCACTGTAGGCTGGTGGGAGGCTGTTGAGCAGTGATACTGTCACCACTGTAGGCTGGTGGGAGGCTGTTGAGGAGTGATACTGTCACCACTGTAGGCTGGTGGGAGGCTGTTGAGCAGTGATACTGTCACCACTGCAGGCTGGGGGGAGGCTGTTGAGCAGTGATACTGTCACCACTGTAGGCTGGTGGGAGGCTGTTGAGCAGTGATACTGTCACCACTGTAGGCTGGTGGGAGGCTGTTGAGCAGTGATACTGTCACCACTGCAGGCTGGTGGGAGGCTGTTGAGCAGTGATACTGTCACCACTGAGGCCGGTGGGAGGCTGTTGAGCAGTGATACTGTCACCACTGTAGGCTGGTGGGAGGCTGTTGAGCAGTGATACTGTCACCACTGTAGGCTGGTGGGAGGCTGTTGAGCAGTGATACTGTCACCACTGTAGGCTGGTGGGAGGCTGTTGAGCAGTGATACTGTCACCACTGTAGGCTGGTGGGAGGCTGTTGAGCAGTGATACTGTCACCACTGTAGGCTGGTGGGAGGCTGTTGAGCAGTGATACTGTCACCACTGAAGGCTGGTGGGAGGCTGTTGAGCAATGATACTGTCACCACTGCAGGCTGGTGGGAGGCTGTTGAGCAGTGATACTGTCACCACTGTAGGCTGGTGGGAGGCTGTTAAGCAGTGATACTGTCACCACTGTAGGCTGGTGGGAGGCTGTTAAGCAGTGATACTGTCACCACTGCAGGCTGGTGGGAGGCTGTTGAGCAGTGATACTGTCACCACTGCAGGCTGGTGGGAGGCTGTTAGCAGTGATACTGTCACCACTGCAGGCTGGTGGGAGGCTGTTAAGCAGTGATACTGTCACCACTGCAGGCTGGTGGGAGGCTGTTGAGCAGTGATACTGTCACCACTGCAGGCTGGTGGGAGGCTGTTGAGCAGTGATACTGTCACCACTGCAGGCTGGTGGGAGGCTGTTAAGCCGTGATACTGTCACCACTGCAGGCTGGTGGGAGGCTGTTGAGCAGTGATACTGTCACCACTGCAGGCTGGTGGGAGGCTGTTAAGCAGTGATACTGTCACCACTGCAGGCTGGTGGGAGGCTGTTGAGCAGTGATACTGTCACCACTGTAGGCTGGTGGGAGGCTGTTAAGCAGTGATACTGTCACCACTGTAGGCTGGTGGGAGGCTGTTGAGCAGTGATACTGTCACCACTGCAGGCTGGTGGGAGGCTGTTGAGCAGTGATACTGTCACCACTGCAGGCTGGTGGGAGGCTGTTAAGCAGTGATACTGTCACCACTGCAGGCTGGTGGGAGGCTGTTGAGCAGTGATACTGTCACCACTGCAGGCTGGTGGGAGGCTGTTGAGCAGTGATACTGTCACCACTGCAGGCTGGTGGGAGGCTGTTGAGCAGTGATACTGTCACCACTGCAGGCTGGTGGGAGGCTGTTAAGCCGTGATACTGTCACCACTGCAGCTACCATCTTGCAAGGGTAATGCAAATTTATGTTTTTTTAATACCCCTTTTAAGAAGTTACACACACAAGCTGCTTCCACCTCATCCAATCCATTCTTTTTCTTTGTGCTCTTCCTCCTAATTCACTTCTTTTCTTCTTATCTTCGTCCTTTTTTCATTATCCTTCCTCTCCTGGTCTTCCTAATCCTTTCTCCCTTTTCTCCTCTATATTCTTCTCTGCATCATACTTGTCATCCTCCTTATTCCTTCTCTTCTGCTTCCTTCTTTTCTTTCTACTCATCCTTCTCTTTTTCATTCCCTCGGATGCACTCTCAATTTCTTTCCGTTTCCTCGTTCTCTTTCCCCTCTTTTATTCCACCCCTCTTTTCCTATCTCCTTCCATTTCATTCCTCCCCTCCCTCCTTTATTCCACGCCCATTCCTCTTCTCTCCCTCCAGTTTCCCATCCGCACCTCCACCGCTCTCATTTTTTCCCTCCCCTCTCCTTTTCTCCCTCCCTTCTCTCCACCACTTCCACCCCCACCACATAAGACTGTCATGGGGCTGCCTCATAAGGACTGTTTAGATCGCCTCCAGTCTTGCGGGGGGTGGGGAGGGATGGGATGGGGAGGCCCAGATGGACGGAGGGGAGGGAGTGTTGCCATCTAGACAGTCATCACATATAACTGGATTCCTATGGGATTCTCGTTATGCACTTCGTAATGCATAACGAAGGGCGAGAGCGTCCCTTCACTGCCCTCTCCACGACGAGGAGTGACACGCTATAATTTATCGTATATAATACGGAGAACTTAGAGTGTCAGAGTGACCATAAGGTTTGTGGTATTTTTGTATATTTTGATTGTTAGCTCCTGGCGCGGTATACCCGGCACTCAGAAGCGTCTGTGTGGTCAACGGTTTAATGCAATTCCCACAAACAAGTTAATAGATGCTACATGCATAAAATCATGCACAGCTGCTGGAGCGCTCACGTAAACATTATAACACACGACCGTCTGTGCAGTGTATGTGTGTATGTGTGTGTGTGTGTGCGCGCGGGCGCGCGCCCGCTTGTTGATAGAAAATCCACTTAACAATATAACACATATAAGAAATTGGCTATAAATATCGGTCCCTCATGTGGGGTCCTCCTCAGCAAAGTAGAACCTCAGTAGGGGATCGGAACATACAATCACTTTTATGTGTAGTAGAGTCAACATGTGGGGTTGTTATGAACACAGACAAGTGTTCATTACTCTCCAACAACCATCATATTGGTTATATATATATACTATATATATATGTATATATATATATATATATGTATATATATATATATATATATATATATATATATATATATATATATATATATATATATATATATATATATATATATATATATGTCGTGCCGATTAGGTAAAACTTGCGATTTTGGCTTAAATAGCAACGCTCACCTTGCCATATAAGACAAGTGAAAATTTGTGTATGGAATAATTTCGCCAAAATCATTCTGAACGTAACGAAAAAATATATTTCATTGTGTTTGTTTATTATTAAATTAATGTTAACGTATCTAAAATATATTTAGTTGGGTTAGGCTAAATTAAATTGCGCTTGTTGTAATAAGGTTAGGTAGGTTTTCAAAGTTTCTCTTGGTACAAAATTATAAATTCTTACATTAACATAAATGAAAAAAATATATCTTTAATCGTATAAGAGAAAATTTTAGAAAGGACTTAATTTTAGATGAGTTCTTGCTAATTGACCAGTTTTACCTAATCGGCACGACATATATATATATATATATATATATATATATATATATATATATATATATATATATGTCGTGCCGATTAGGTAAAACTTGCGATTTTGGCTTAAATAGCAACGCTCACCTTGCCATATAAGACAAGTGAAAATTTGTGTATGCAATAATTTCGCCAAAATCATTCTGAACATAACGAAAAAAATATTTTTCATTGTGTTTGTTTATTATTAAATTAATGTTAACGTATCTAAAATATATTTAGTTGGGTTAGGCTAAATTAAATTGCGCTTGTTGTAATAAGGTTAGGTAGGTTTTCAAAGTTTCTCTTAGTACAAAATTATAAATTCTTACATTAACATAAATGAAAAATATATATCTTTAAACGTATAAGATAAAATTTTAGAAAGGACTTAATTTTAGATGAGTTCTTGCTAATTGACCAGTTTTACCTAATCGGCACGACATATATATATATATATATATATATATATATATATATATATATATATATATATATATATATATATATATATATATATATATATATTTTCCTAACTTAGAAATACAAACAATTTGGTGTTGACGAAACATACTCTGCCTGTATAAATAGTAATACATATTTTCTTTATTTATAATGATAATTTTGAATTACATTTTCTAAGTTTCTGTAACTTACGTATCTTTTAAACAAAAAATATAAATTATATTTTAAGCACAGATGAAGTGAGCGATTTTTTGGAAATTTAACAATCATCCATAAATTCATTTGAATTTAGGCATATGCAGGAAAATATAGTTTGTTGTTAATAATAAAGAGATATTAGATGGATAACTAATTTTTTTAGATATAATTATAACTGTATTTACCCTCTTTACTCTTATAATGAGTTCGTAAATTTGCTGTAGTGTTTTTACAGATTACATAAACTTCACGAACTATTTATTATTACTCAGTGATTACATTATCCAACCCATCTTCACGAAATACACATAATACCAGTGCACATTTTTACCCTGGCAGACTTGTTGACACACCGCCCACACGTGTCGCGCTGGAAATACTATATATATATATATATATATATATATATATATATATATATATATATATATATATATTATATATATATTTTCGTATATATATATATATATATATACGTAATCATTGATCATGTTCTGCTAACGTTTGTCATAATTATATTTATATAAATCATTGGGTTGTAATAGGGACAAGTAGGTACCTGCCATCATGGTTTACTCAAGACGTTCCGTAACTCCGGCGCCACTATAACTTAGGCCATATCCAAATACCAATCCTTGTAATTGCTATGTTTGCTTGATCATATCTGAGATGGGATTCAGGAAAACTGGTTAGCCGAAGTTTGGATCTGGAGGTGGCAAGTGCAGTGCCTGCACTCTGCAATTTAGGTTAGCAATGGTGTGATTCGGTGGGTAATCACCGGATTATATCTGTCCCGATTTGTAAAGGTTTAAAAAAAAGGCAGGTGAGCAAACACTTAGACAAATTTATTAGAAAACGTGTCTGTCTTGGGAGATTGATCATAGGACAGAAGCGTTTTCTCAAGTGTCTTACAAACTACTTGGTCTGTATCCTTTACCAATGTTTATACCTTCCGGTCTGGAAAGACAACTAGGGAGCAAGTGACGGTAAATGTGCTTTTTTCTCTCTCTCTTTGGATCCCTCTGTCGTGCTGAAACATGACGATCTTTTACTAAATTAAACAGAAAGGTACAAACTGAATTATTACGAGCTGTTGTGGGTACTGTTCAATGATAGTAGTTGAGGATTTATTCTGGAGTTATGTATCCCTTCAGTGAGGGGAACCTTAACCCTAGGAAAGCTGAGTTTAATGCTTAACTTGATAATGATGATGATGATAATAATAATAATAATAATAATAATAATAATAATAATATTAATAATAATAATAATAATAATTCTGATCAAAAGAACTGGAACCACACTTCCTTTCCTTGGATTAAATCTGATTGTCTGTCACCTCCTTTGCGCTGTTACCGTAGTGGCTTTTGCGTTCCCTATGAATGATAGTAGTAGTAGTGGTAGTAGTAGTGGAACTAGTAGTAGTAGTAGTAGCAGCAGCAGTACTAGTAGTAGTCTTAGTAGTGGTACTAGTAGTAACAGCAGCAGCAGCAGCAGCAGCAGTAGTAGTAGTAGTAGTTGTAGTAGTAGAACAATAAGTAATAATATATATACAATACTAGTGATCGTCTGAAGGACAGGTATGTGAACCGGTTCTTCTGCTCTCTAACCGGCTTAACTCTGACTCACACAACTTTTTACTCTTGAGTTTTACAAATGCTATATTGAGAATTTTAGTTAGCAAGGCCACCACTGTAGGAGACTATAGAACCCCTTAATGGGAACTGGTGGGACGAGGGGTACTGGGTAAATACTGGCCATGAGGAACCAGTTATTGGGAGCATTACTATGTGTTTTATACAGAAGAAAATTCACATTTTAGTGAGCTGTTTGTATTAACACTCGTTTAGTCCCAACAATTTTTGTAGAATTTTAAAAATTTTCGTTCAGGCCTTAGTAAGTTCAGGTTTACATGGATGTTTACGTATGAGCGTATGTACAAATGATTAAAAATGTATATACTTCTATGTGCATTTCCTTCTGTGTAGAAAAGCATTGTTCTGAGTACATATGTCTGTTAAGTTTTATGGATGTATTTGTTATATTCGTGTGTGTATAGAGGGTGTGGTGGAGACAGGTGTGGGATACCGGAAGCGAGTTTGGGTGTGGGCGTGCGGTAGTGTGGGCGCGAGGCTCACCAGCACCCTTGTTTGTGTCTTGTGTGCACCCCCCTCGGGCAGGGGTGCACGCCTCCTCGTCGGTCACTACACCCTAATCCACACCTCCCGCCCACCTCACCCCACCCGCCCGCTCGATCAACTCACACACCGCCCACCTCAACACACTGCTACACACACAAATACACAAGTGCACACACCAACACACAGGTACGCACAACAGCACACAGGTGCTCACGCTAACACACAGGTGCTCACGCTAACACACAGCTACACACACCAACACACAGCTACACCAACAGTGCCACCAGTGGTAAGCACTGTTACTCGCCTCAATTCTCTTTCTCATATTCCTTTATAACATAGACATTATCCATAACAGTGGAACGGTGTACAACTAAATGAAGAGAAAGAGGATTATGAGGGACTTGGCAGGGAAAGTATCAGACGATTATATATTCCGTGATCACAACACTGCTGGTATCACTAACGCAAGGAAAATGAAAGCTGGATAACTAGAACCTTCAAAACAAGAGATTCCAAGCCAGTGATGATACTATGAGAGTCGCATCTTCTCTCTTGGTCTACAACAATAACCCCTTTTAAAGGCACTCGAAAGCTGCAGATCTGTCTTAGAAAAGTAGCAAGAGGAAGACGAGAGAGGCTGGGCACGAAAAATTAATATTGAACTAAGTTCCGTAAAAATGTATTTGTCGTCGTCGGTGTCTAAACACTCAGTATTGAACATATCCTCATTTTTTTCCTACGTCGATTTTTCGACGTGGTGCCCAATATCAGTGTTTTCATGAATCCTACACATTTTCAAATTTTATTTTATTTATTTTCAGTTAGACAAGACTAAGTCGAACTAACGTAGGCGTCATAATTATGCAAAATCGTACATTTGCTCACACAAATAATAAAAATAAAAATAACTCCCGGGACATCTCTGGCAACACCGTAGCCTTAAAAAAAAAAAAAACGTTCAGACGTGAACGTTTTATCATTCGTAAAGCAAAAAATGAGCTCCACTGTTTGATGACGTCACCTATCGAAAAGCGAAGTGGAAAACAAAAGACGCCAAAAAATAAACGAAAAAGGTAACATGTTTGTATAAATCAATTAAAAACATTATTTATTTATTTATTTAGTGAAAAATACATCGTAACAACTCTACGGGTGTGTCACAGAGAGTTTGAAAACGAAAGTGATTTTGATGACCAGTCAGCGGCCTATTAAACTGTTTCATAATATTACTGCATCAGGAATTTTGGTCCTCACATTATCAGTTGTTATAGTTTAGCATCATGCTTTGTGAGGTTCTCTTTAGGAATCAGGTTGATGTTTGATCTTGATTGGAAGTGTATATAATCCCCCCTCCATTCTCTCTCTCTCTCAAATCAGACTAAGTGTCTGTCGACAAGTGCCTTTGACGAAGGGTCATTAGCACATAAATACATAAGGAAACCCGGTGTAGGTTCGACAGTCAAGTCTGGTTGTTATCCTAAGACTTAGGTCTGGCGTGGTCCTGACTCTCAGGCTGGTTGTAAGGTTTGCCAGGAAACAGGACAAGTGTTTCCTGACGCGGGGTCTCGCGTGGCCTAACGACCCGGTCTGTCTGCGGTACATAAGCCTCACCTTCACGAATATGCTGCACTTTTATCGAGATTGATGGACTGAACACATCGACTCCAGACTGAGGGACTGATTACCTCAGACTCCTCCTCCCACGCCTCATCTTTCACCGTTCTCTGCATTGGACTGAAGAAACTACTGGCGGGCGAAACGTTTCCAGAATAAAGACAGCTAAATGTTACACAAGGGTCT
Source organism: Cherax destructor (assembly GCA_009830355.1). NCBI lineage: Eukaryota > Metazoa > Arthropoda > Malacostraca > Decapoda > Parastacidae > Cherax > Cherax destructor. Next base: position 124,167 of record WNWK01001458.1, on the reverse strand, counting down.
CATATAACATCTGGTTTGGACTTGTCGCTCAAGACAACATTGTCAACATTGTCTCTACTTCTCCCTCTGTTACTTCTATCATCATCAATGACACAGATCATCAATTTCTAAAACTTTTGCATAAGAAGAAAACACTGCTCATTAACCTACAGTATTTGATCGTTTTTGTGTTATAATGTGTTATCGAGCTTCCGTTGTTCTATGGTAATATTTTAAAAAAGCTAAATATATCTCAATTAACATTGATTACTGACTTGTTAAAAAAATAGACCTTCAAGGAAGCCTCCAGTCCCTAAATACCCTAATTCTTCATCTTTCGTCTAGCAATTTTCTTGGGTGTCTCGTAATTTAGAGCTGATTTAAGAGGAAACTTGATAATTAATTGAATTATTAACAAGGTCGAGTCCAGAATGTTTCAAAATTGTTGGTTAGGCTGTTAAGTGGATCACGTTTTCTTGGCGGTGGGTGGAGGCGGGTGGAGGCGGGCGGTAGGTGGGGGCGGGCGGTGGGTGGAGGCGGACGGTGGGTGGAGGCGGGCGGTGGGTGGGGGCGGACGGTGGTAAGGGTAGCTATTATAACTGAAAATTAATATGACAGATTCTAAAATTATCTGACAGTTTGCAAATCTGTGAAAGTGCGTGTTTTTCCCTCCTCCCTTACATAGAGAGCATTATAGAATTAGGTAGGGAAATTTTCCACACTTTTATTAGACAATATATTAAGCTTATCGCTACTTTGGAATTTATATTTCAGCCCATTTTAATATGGAATATTCTATAATACTCTTCGGTAAGTTTGATGGCTGTTCATTACCAATTTGAGAAGAATGATGCACAGGAATTTCAACTATAAAGATGGCTCCGTCTTTATGCTAGGCTGCAATATATGGGCTGAAAGCATGAAGGCAGTTAATTAAAAAAAAAGTATGAAGAATAGATTTTCCTTATTAATACATAAATGTTGTTGTGGTATTAAGGGTTGTATTACGACGAAGAGGAGGAACAGCAAGTTGTAAAAGGTTGAGTTAGTAAGTTGATCAACAAGGCTGTTGTGATCAGGACTTCAAGAAAAATAGAAAAGAAAATGCAATTGCTGGCTGAAATATACAATTAAAAAAATTTACGGGTGAGGATCGAACCCATGGCTGGAGAGACTCACAGGCCAGTGTGCTAACTAAATACATTGTCAACTTAGTCATGTGATAATCAAATAATTCCCATTTACGATCTTTTCAGTCATTAAGCATCGGTATTTTAGAGGGTTTTACGAAGAAACATAAACTAACGTAATGCTCAAAACGTTCACCCATGGACACAAGCAGCAAGATAAATATATATTTTTAAATAGTTTTATGCGACTGTTTTAAGAGGCAGTATTTTGTCTGCGCTCACAGCATCAAATGTTAATTTGTTCCAGTGTTGTAGATCTGTGCTGACACTAAAAGCTCTTTCCATCCAGCTTATTACACCTCTCATAATAATAATAATAATAATAATAATAATAATAATAATAATAATAATAATAATAATAATAATAATAATAATAATAATAAAACAGAATAGAGAGATATGTGGTAGACATGTTAGCTGAGGCACCTGAACATCAAGGAGAGTTGACTTATACACGAGCAAAAGCCCAATGCGACTCACAGGTTACAAGTGATGTGTGAATCGCACTGGGCGATCTAAACCTCTTGGCTGATGCTTGCTTCGTCTTTTTTCCAGGTATGGGAATCGCCTACTTGTTGGACCAGAACTAGACGAGGCCACACCAAACATCTTTGACTGCAGACGGATGTGAGTGCTAGTTCGACTTCCAGAGAGACGCAAAGAGGACAACGACGTAGGAATACGTACACGAGGACAATCTAGGACACGTAAATGAAGAAAAAAGATATTGAACATATGCAAGGTTCTGCATAATAAAAGTAATAATCGACGGAAATAGCTAAGTAAATATTTCAAGCTCGGTCAGCATACACAAAACAACAAGCGTACACAGAAATTTTCCTGCCTAACAGTGGGTCTGATTTCACCAGCGAGCGTAAGTGAAGGACGCAGAGGCTGGATTGTTAATCATATCAATGTGAACTTGAGACGGCCTCTACGAGATCTTCAAACAGTGTTGTCAAGACTCGGCCAGCCAGAAAGCCTTAGGAGTTCCCATTGCTTACTCCAACACACCGCCATTCCTAAACCTTGTTGTTAAGATATAATTTCCTACCACGGAGTTCTTCACTTGCGACGACCACCTAAAAGGGATAATAGAGGGATCGTTAGAGACTCCCAGGAAGGTGCCGCACCACCCAGCGTTGCTTAGTCGAAAATCCGATTGTGGTTGTAGAACCAGGGTGGAGTGATGAGGGCGTGAGGCAGCAGTTGTAGGCAGCAGGGGTCCTGGCTGATGTAGCCGCAGCATCCACTCCCTGCTGAGACGCCAGCCACGCCTGCCCTCTACGCGCCGACTCCATCACCCCACCACCTCCCACTCCCTGCATATCACCTGCATCTTGCGAAGTGTTTGTGCTTATGGAGAGCACTGGGGGCATAAAAGAATAAATTTAATTATTTATCCTGTAGTCAACAAGTCTTCTTAACTGAACTTGAGATCTTCAGGAGAAAAGGAAAATCAATTGTCTCTACTCTGTCTCACGTTTTTACACTTCACAACGATCATTACTTGTGAGAAATTAGATGTAGGAAATTTTAATCTTTACCCTTTAGTTCTCGCTGACAGTGGTTCAGCACGTCTATGTATGCAGCTACCTAACTGAACGAGTCTGGAGGACCCCCAACCAAGGACGACTCCGCCCGTAAAACAGACACATCGAGGCCCTTACCGTGTAAACCGACACCCTGGCCACCCTCTTGTCACCACACGCGCTTCCTCCTCTTCAAACCAACCCTTGCAGAGTCTAACTAATCTAAAATATCCCATTTATGCCCTTAATGATCTCCATTACCTGTGATCCCAATCTAACCCTCAACAAAACGCATATTTGAGGCTGGAGCCAGTCACCTGCGCATTCCAGGCGTAGGCCGGGCCCAGCAGGGCTTTGTTGTGGCTTGGTGGGGAGGCTGCCTTATCTGGGGCGGGGACGCCCATCCTCCGCAGATAAGACACTCACTTTCGCCCGCCTTGCCATGTTATCGCTCGTTGGACATCCTGTGAAAAAGGACACCTCTGTGACGCTGTGAAGGACGCACCAACGGTAGCGGACTGACATCAAGCATGGTAAGCGACTCTGGATGGGTTTGAATAGTCTGACAGGAAGCAAAACTTTGGTTGTGACAGAAGGGCAAGATCCGTGGTCCAAAATACAGTACTGAAGAATTTATGAGTTGCAAAAAAAAATCGATTTATAGTGGCTCTTAATATCTGATGGTCTGAAAGGTGTGACAGACTGGTGTAATATTTTTGAGCTGTGAGTCTTCCGAGTTCTTTATAGCAGCAAAAACTCGTGTACACTTAAACCAGTTTTAATACGTCAATGAGAAAATATACCAGCGGCTACTGCTTCTATTTTTTAAAGTCGGCCTCAGAGACATTATATTAATCGCCTCTGTATGCAAATGAACCTCATTTCGAAGCACGGTAATGGAAGGTTTAGTAACGGCACCAACGAAGGTAATTTCCAGGCACCCACGCACACCGCAACGGTGAAGTGGGAGAATCACCCATAAGAGCCAATCTCTTTCTGTGAGACCCCCGCCTACAACAAGTGGTGAGGTAATGGTGGTAAACCGAGACCAAGAATTATATATTGGCATATACAGCGTTAACTAAAATTGTGTAAGCAAAAAATATCACTGTACGGTAAGTGGGAAGACTCCAAGTGCACTGAGCACTACAGTGTAACTTGTGAATGCTAACGAGGTCTTATTCGATACACTTATTTATCAGGCTCTTAGAAATCAATATCACATTTCCTGTAGGTTTATAGACATTGAAGTACCTAATAAAGACCTGCTGTATTTGAAATACAATTTAGTAGGCTCTTAAGTGCCATATTTATTATGTATAATTTTGTATTGTGAAAGTATTGCATTAGATGCTCCTTACATATAGATTAGATATATATTTTTGAAGATAAATAATTTATATCATTAGTTCATTTATTTATATATATATATATATATATATATATATATATATATATATATATATATATATATATGTATATATATATATAAGTGGGCAATTGTATTCATTAAGGGCTAATAAAGTATGAACTATTGTATGCTTGTGTTATAGGAATATTTGTGTACTTACGATCATAGCCTAGTATCAGCAGTTTTGTAATTAATATAAGCTGTATGCCCCATTACTAACCAGTGTAAGACGTTTAAAAGTAGAAATTGAGCCACAACTTGCGAGAAACTAACCATCAAAAAGAAAGTGACTTCACTAAAAACGAGTCTTAGAAGGAAAAATTTACACAGGAAGAGCGAATCATAAATTCCGAGGGTGATTTGTACCTGGCAAGGGTGAGAGGGGTCACTGTAGGGGGTAGGTGTGAGCTGTGGGCGCGCCGGTAGCCTACACAAATACCCTTGAGCAAACATCTCGACCTCCTCAAGAACCTGTGGGGTTCGGCTCTCACTCCTCTTGCCACTTGCGGCCTCCTGGAAATCTGCCCTTCTGGAATCTCTGTGGATTCGCGGCATCTGGTATATAATCTGGTCTTGTGGACTCGTGTGTGCATAGGATTTGTGTGATCTTGTGAGAGGTGATGTATTTCGTGATAGTGACAACTGCGACAGACATTCTCACACTCACTTGAACGCTTGTACATCAGAAAATATCAGTATATTTATATATCATTAGTTTTCAATGATGATGAATATGGATGACATAAACGGGGCCAAATATGCCCTAAGGACTAAATCAATCATTAAAAGAATAGAATCAGAGAAGAACAGAGCAACGTCGAAGAGGAGAGAGCCAAAGGAGAAACAGAAACCTCCGCCGCTCAGCAAGTACCGACGCAAGACAGCAAACGCAAGAGAGAGGAACAGAATGAAGGAGATAAACGACGCCTTTGTCACGCTCCAGAAGGCCATCCCGGATCTTCCTGGAGCTGACGCTGAGAAACTCACCAAGATCACCGTCTTGAGGCTCGCCGTCAATTATATCAACGCTCTCGCTGATGTTCTTAATGAAGACAGCTTTGGTCCCAAGGATATTGACGGCGTGAGAGAAATCTGGTGTTTAGAAAACGCTCATATGGCCCGACCAGAGCACTGTGTGAGACCTGTGATAAGAACTAGCAAAATGTCCACCAGTCCTACGAGCAAAAGTAATAAATGTAGTGTTAACAGCAAAACTCATAATAAAATATCTAAACCGAAGTGCCCTGTCACGAAAATAAACGAAAATAAAATTAAAAATGCGATAGGTGGAAAAGGTTCAGTTAAGCGGCCAAGCAAATCTAAATGTAAAACAAAAATATGCAAAACAGCGAGTATAGCGACCAACAACGGCGCGTATATCACCCTCAAGAACGTAGCTCTTCAGACACCGCCACATAGACTGGGAAGATTCGCCAACAATGAACCGTTGATGATGTCCATGACAGTCAAGAGACCCAGAATGGAACATTTTTCAGCATCTCGAGAGACGAAAATGCCTCGCCTAGAGCCTTTAATGCCTCTGGTGACCGTCACTCAGCCCTTACTCGCCCTCACGCCCTACGGCACGGAATTTTTGCACGTTCCAGCCTCCATACCGGGTCACAACATTCCAGAACCACTCGTGGGTGCCACACCTTTCACGCCACGTCGACCCTACACACACAACACCTCAATGTTCTTCACTCAGAACGACACTATTTCCCTCAATGTCGTTCAAGATCTCGACAGCCCTGTCGTGAGAAACGACGTACTACTGGAGTTCCCGAGAAGTGGAAGACATTTAAGTGATTCCTCGAGTGCCGATTCGGCCTTCTCCAGCGAAGGTTCTTTCCCTCCGAGTCCCATCACGGGCGCAACCTTTACAACCCCCGTCCCTATACCCATAGGAGACAGTTCTCCGTCCTTCTCTGTCACCTCCAGCGACTTCTCCGGTTGCGGATCGACGTCAGACTGCGAGAGTGTGCTGGCGACGCCGGTGGAGCTCGGCAGTCTGCTGGGGGATGAACCCTTCGAGGAAGAGCTTGACCACCTGACCTCTACTTTCGCTGAGGGTGACGACACGCTCAATCTATTTCTTGCTCACACGTCCTCTAACTTCATCTGCACCGATATTGATGACTGCTAGGAAGATGCGATTGGTTAGCAGACTAATGTACAAATGCGAACTGCAGAGTTAGTACAGACTATTTATTGTCATTGATTGAGAAAGTCGTTAAGGATGATTATCGATGGAGAATTAGTGATTTCCGTAAAGTACGGTTGACTACCGGTAATGTACGGATAATTACGGTTAAAATACGGTGATTACGGACCTCTACCGGTGATTTACGGATAACAACGGCTAATGTGCCGTTGACTACCGATGATATGGAGATACCTGCGTTTGATATACGGATACCTGTGATTAATATACGGATACCTGCGATTGATATATGGATACCTGTGATTGTTATACGGATACCTGCGATTGATATACGGATACCTGCGATTGATATACGGATACCTGCGATTGATATACGGATACCTGCGATTGATATACGGATACCTGCGATTGATATATGGATATTTGTGATTGATATACGAATGACTGTGAATGGTGGAACAGCAAGTGACAAACGAATTTGTGAGGGAACGTGAATGACAGGATCGCCCAGCACGACAGACGAACGTCTCAGAAGAACGCCCAGCACGACAGACATCTGTCTCACAGGAACACCCAACATGACATTATCCACGGTGGAATCTTGTTCGTGATGTTGATAAGTCACTGTTGGCCGATGGTCAGTTGCGGGAACAGTAATAACTATGGAACCGCTTCGAGGGATGCCATGAAAGTTTGTACAACACAAAGAACATTACATTTGTAACTGAGAGATAATGTAATGATCATACGGAATTTAAGTATAGAAATATACATATCAACCATCTGTGTTCACATTTTTTTTTTTGTATATAAGATGTTTTCCACTTTTGCTTTTTATGTAAATAAAACGATTTTTCCATTTTCATTTTTTGCCTTTAATTGAAAAACCTCCGGCTCCAGTCTTCTCCCCCCCCCCTACCTCGTTCTTCTCAATCCCATCCTTCTAAGACCTCCACCCCTCCTCCTCAACCCCCAACTCATCCTCCATACCTTATCCTTGTCCATCGCCAGGTAGGGGTGGATAAATATAATCAAAACAGATGTTTTGATTATAGTGCGAAAGAAGGAAAGTAAATATAAAAATATTACCAAAACTCAGTATTTATAAATAGAAAGAAAAACTTTAAATATTGAAGATTTAAACTCAAACATACTGATAAAACTGAGTCTCTTATAACAGCAAAACAATGAAGCATAGAAACTACTGATGTATATTGTAAAAAAAAAAATATATAAGAGAACCGGGGAGAAATTACTCTGGGTATTGAGAGAATACTTAGAACTAAGTTTCCCACTCAGGGAAAAAAAAGAAACCAGACGGACAAATAGGAAAATAGCAATTTAAAAAGAAAAAAAAAAGCGGGTACACCTTTTAACCCTTTTAAGTTATTACAAGTATGATGAGTTATAGTCCGCGCTGTATAACCCCTGTGGTTTAGCGCTTCTTTTGATTATAATAATAATGGGGATGAGTTATAGTTTATTAGAGCCCCTGTGAAGACTTGCGAGGGAAGTGTGTGTTGATGCCATTGAAGGGCTCTTGATCCAAGGGGGTCGAGCTACTAAAACTCCCTTAGTTCGAATCTGATTGCCTCTCATTCCCCAAGTGCTGTCTGACCCTTATGGGTTTAGCGCTCCCTTTTTTTTTGTAAAAACGTGTATAGCAGCGATGTGTCAGGTGAGTGTAATGCTTCGAGTAGGATCCACTAAGTAAATAAATCATACATAAGAGTAAACACACACACACACGCGCGCACACACACATATACACACACACACACGCACGCGCGCACGCATACACACACACACACGCACACACACACACACACACACACACACACACACACACACACACATACACACACACACACACACACACTGTAAGAAGGCGTTTGACACAGTTCCACACAAGAGATTAGTGCAAAAGCTGGAATACGAGGCAATGATAACAGGGAAGGCACTACAATGGATCAGGGAATACCTGTCAGGAAGACAACAGCGAGTCATGGTACGTGGCGAGGTGTCAGAGTGGGCGCCTGTAACGAGCGGGGTGCCACATGGGTCAGTGCTAGGACCTGTGCTGTTTCTGTTATTTGTGAACGACATGACGGAAGGAATAGCCTCCAAAAGTGTCCCTGTTTGCAGATGATGTGAAGTTGATGAGAAGAATTCAATCGGACGAGGACCAGGCAGAACTACAAAGGGATATGGACAGGCTACAGGACTGGTCCAGAAATTTGCTCCTAAAGTTCAACCCCACCAAGTGCAGAGTCATGAAGATTGGGGAAGGGCAAATAAGACCACAGAACCTAAGAACCTAAGAACAGCCTTTCGACATCTTAATAAGGAATCGTTCAGAACCCTGTACACTGTGTACGTTAGGCCCATACTGGAGTATGCAGCACCAGTTTGGAACCTACACCTAGCCAAGCACATAAAGAAACTAGAGAAAGTGCAAAGGTTTGCAACAAGACTAGTCCTGGAGATAAGGGGTATGTCCTACGAGGAGAGGTTAAGGGAAATCGACATGACGACACTGGAGGACAGGAGAGATAGGGAAGACATGATAACGACATATAAAATACTGAGAGGAATTGACAAGGTGGACAGAGACAGAATGTTCCAGAGATGGGATACAGCAACAATCGGTCACAGTTGGAAGTTGAAGACTCAGATGAATCACAGGATGTTAGGAAGTATTTCTTCAGTCACAGAGTTGTCAGAAAGTGGAATAGCTTGGGAAGGGATGTAGTGGAGGCAGGATTCATTCATAGCTTTAAGAAGAGGTATGATAAGGCTCATGGCGAAGGGAGAGTGACCCAGTAGCGGCCAATGAAGAGGCGGGGGCCAGGAGCAATGACTCGACCCTTGCAACCACAACTAGGTGAGTACACACACACACACACACACACACACACACACACGCACGCACACACACACATACACACACACACACACACACACGCACACACACGCACACACACACATACAAACAAAGCATCTTGATAAAGAATTCTCCTCACTGTGTTGATGGTGTATACAGAATTTGTTGTAATGGGTGCAACTTATCTTCTGTGGAACAGACTGGCAAACCTCTAGATGTTAAGATATCACTACACAAATATTCGACACATATTGCCCAAGAATCATATGCCACCTTAGAGACTGTAATAACCGACACACTGGTCGGAAGCCAGAGTCGACGTTCTTTGCTCCTCTTGGCTTGAGCGGAATATTGTAGAATCGGCAATTATAAAACATGATAAACGTTCATTATATAATAATAGTGGTGGCTTATTTAAATTAGACTTGTTTATATTAGAGGCTATTATGCATTGCCTAAAAACAGACACCTATACAAACACTATGAAATGTCTTAAAATTTGCAGTGCCACACCGAGGAATTAGGGCCTGGTTTTGATGGCTAGACCTGCATCTGCCTCAGAATCTTGTGGAATAAACAAACCATGGCCGTCTTCCTTCTGGATAAACTTCAGATGTTTTTCTTTAAATGAATCCCTTTAAATAAGTCTGCTGTGGACCCGTTTTCTAGATGTATGGAAAAATTCCTAAGACAATTGTCAGATACATCTATATTTAGAATGTTAAGTCTTTTACAACATATCGAAGTCTGACCAATTTTTTTTTAATTTTCATGTCATTAATGTTAAGTTTGTCAGGTTTTTACTACAATATAACTGCTTGTATCCTGACTGTTTTCTAATGCTTTACTATTCAGTCTTTCCGGCACGGGGCACTAGGCACTAGGGATTGGTATGCCTGGGGCTCTTATTGCCTCCTGCCTCCCTACCACCTCTGGAAATATTTGCTTGAAATTTCTCCTTTTTTTCTGCAACATTTCAAACTCTTAATGACTTTATTGCCTAGAGCTATCATTCAACTTCCCCGTGGCTGTTAAGCATTTTGTATCGCTTGTTCGTGATTAATGCACTATATATATATATATATATATATATATATATATATATATATATATATATTATATATATATATATATATATATATATATCTTTTTCTTCTTTCAACACGTCGGCCGTTTCCCACCGAGGCAGGGTGGCCCCTTGCTCCCGGCATTTTAGTCGCTTCTTACGACACGCATGGCCTGTGAAGGGGGGCGGGACATACCACAATGTACTTAACTTGCCATTCGTCATGTTAACTCCATCTTTGCTTGTTTCAATACACAACCATCACTATCCTCGAGCTAATAGTATCCACCCGTTGTTGGGCAACAAGGGCTATCAGAACTTGCCGCAAGAAACACTAAAAGCATAGTCAACAGAGTTAATTGATCATTGCTCTAGTAAAGGGTGTGTTAGACCTTTTTTGTGTAGAAAACTATGAACGTGCACACCATACCCATCACTGCAGCCAGATATGGGGAGCGCAATCATTCTGGGTGTGTTTGAGAGTTCGCAAGCACCTACCCTACCACTAGACACACTGTGCTTTTATTACGTTCTGTGTTTGAGTGTTCAAGCAAATTCCCTGTCTCGGAAAAAAAATATGTGACTGCAATTTCAGTAAATTAAACTTGTGATTGCAGTCGGTCAATCAGTCGAGTATTTTGTGCTGAGTTTGCCTCCAGAGCACCGAGAATGATCGCTAAGGCATCGGATGCTCTGTCGTGATCCCTCCATTGCATCCACACCCACCCCATTATCATCTGAGACTATAGACACTGTCACACCCCTCACCTCTAGTACCAACGACAATCCACAAAGAATCTTCAGTAAGAGAAACTAAAATCAAGTGTCTTTTCACTACGTATGTACTACCAACAATGTGTTCCTTGATCCTACACCTCAATAGAGATTCCGAACGCAGACACGTAAAGCACTAACTCCCACGTACATTTTTATCTGATGATAAAAACCCATGTCGGGGGAGTTTTCCCTAATGAATAAAGTATCAACAATAACCTCATATAATTCAGTCTACATTGTTTAAGTTGGTTGTATCCCATACTGTGTGAACTTAACCAGGTGTATCCCATACTGTGTGAACTTAACCAGGTGTATCCCATACTGTGTGAACTTAACCAGGTGTATCCCATACTGTGTGAACTTAACCAGGTGTATTCCATACTGTGTGAACTTAACCCGGTGTATCCCATACTGTGTGAACTTAACCAGGTGTATCCCATACTGTGTGAACTTAACCAGGTGTATCCCATACTGTGTGAACTTAACCAGGTGTATCCCATACTATGTGAACTTAACCAGGTGTATCCCATACTGTGTGAACTTAACCAGGTGTATCCCATACTGTGTGAACTTAACCAGGTGTGGATGTGGAATTTTTAACTGTTTAGTTTACATAGGTCATATCAATGTTGCTTATCAGGGAGGTGGTTTGGTGCTTGTGAAGGGCTCTTGATCCAGTGAATTATGGCTACGTTCTCCTTCCTTGGATCGAGTCGGATTGCCTCTCATTTCCCCAGGCCCTGTATGACCCCTTCCGGTTTAGCGCCCTCCCTTTATTAATGAAATAATAATAATAATAATAATAAAATCAGTCAAAAGTCTAACAGTATGTAAGGTATGCTGCTCCACTCTCTCCCTCCCTCCCTCTGCCCTCCTTTTATTCCATCCTTTCGTGTGAGAAAGACTCTCCTTAGTGATGGTTATTTCCAAGTGATTGTAACTCCAGCTCTGTTGGAACGAAATCTTGGAATCACTTGAAACTATTAAACCCATAGTACGATAGTTAACGATATCCTCATCGTCCTAATGAAGTCTCATATCTCAGGCTAACAGATTTCATTAGTTGACTTACAAAACTTAACCTGCCTGGTAGAATGCGAGTTATAGCTAGTGTTAGTTCTGACTATCTAACTACGATATTGAGCAGACTAGCCACACATAGTTGAGGCACCAATTTCTTTATTTAAAAGTCGTCTAACACCATTTTATCTACATCTACAGGGACAGTAGCAGCAGGTGTAAGTAGACTAGCCCATGGTTGCAGCCTCTTTCTCCGTTCTGTCCCATAATAGTGACAAATTGCGGTGACATGTACTGACGTTGTACTCGTCGAGTGGACAGTGATCGACACTTAATGGGTGATTCACACGAGCCTTTCATTTTCACACGACACTCGCTCTTATGAACGGGACAAGTAAGGACCTATCCGCTATTATTGACTCAGTGGTGAATCAGTTGGGTTATTTACATTTCGGATCCCGTGTGGCGGCCTACCGTGTGTTGTTGTTGACGTGTCAATTTGTAATCCCGAGGGGAATAAATGGCCCCTTTTGATTCACGAAGAACAGATTTCAACTCGTTTTTCCCAAAAGGTAGACTCGTGTGTCGTACCTGAGTCTGTTTACTGTGATCAGCTGTAATGTCATTTGATTTTAGGCAGATTAAGAAGATAACGCAATTATAGCAAGTGGAAGGGGGGATGTTGACCTTAAAACCAACGACAAGAGGAGGAAGGGAAGGTTATCTTCTGACCAGTCCAGTAGTCTGGACACCAGCAGTTGACCTCCAGCCAGTGCATACTTTACAAAAGGTGTTTATGATTGAAACTCTTATCTGGTTGAAACACTTCAAAATGTCTATGCAGATAACCCTATTGCCATTTTATTTCCAAGGAACGCTTCTCGATATGTTTACCATGGAAGACAAAGAGAGGTTATATTGCAACTTTCCAAGGCGAGGTGGGTTACATTATTTATCTAATGGTGATACACCTATACTTCCAAAGTGCTTTATGGAATATCTCATCACAGGATATACTAAACTCCTCTAACACGGCCACGCTCGTGAGATGCCTGGCGTACACCAGGACCAAGACAGTCTACAAGCACTCTCGGGTGTACCCTGATCTCCTGGTAAGGCGAGAAACTTCCGCCCACGGGATACATCTTCCGAGGACATTATGGTCCTCAAAGCTACAAACATCCATGAGTAACTTCACCAGTTATGTGACTCTAATGTCACGAATTCAGACGCCTAGCCAAATACTGCCAGAATAAAGCCACATGTGGGAGGTGCGCTTAACACCACTCCACCAAGGAATGCCAAGAGCCATAGTGTAAAAAGTGCTTAAGGTGCTGCATAAGAGATGTGACAGCCTAACATCGTAAGTGAGAAGAGTGGTTCGTTCCCCCTCACTGAAACCTGCCTTCACACTCATTCATCCATTTACCCTCCAACAATAATTAGGCCAGCCCAACTCCCCTCTTAAAGTATTCTTGAGTAGTCGTGAATATGGGACGTGTAACCTCAGTAACCTTCAAGCAAGAGAATAAATGTTTATTTGAAAAATACATGGCAGTGATATGATAGATAATTTGGCATAGAATGGACCAATGTTGAACACATTTTGGCAAGTTCTTCGTCGTGGTATCAGGCCCTAATAACAGCAGCAATTAGCTTCTCCACAGTTGAACAGTCCTGTTTCGCGATCCTGTATTTGGTTATTTACCAGAGATTCTCAACTGAGTTGAGGTCAGGAGAGTTCCCAGGCCAATTTAGAACGCTTAGCCCACTCTCTTCGAAGAATGTCAGCATTTTTCTGGAAGTGTGGCATGGAGCAAGATCCCGCTGGAAAATGCCTTCTCCATCAGGAAAGTTTAGCCACAATGGGAAGCAAATGAGTTGTCAGGATTGCCTTGTATTTGTCACTGTTTATCGTTCCCTCAGTAATAACAAGCTGTCCAGGACCTTTAGCAGTAAACCTACCCCAAAACATCTTCTTAGGTGAGTATTTTAGCTCCTGTTGAATGTTTTCATTCGGAAGTGGTTCGCTTTTGCTCCGTCTCACTACCACTTATCTGTACCCTCCTGTAGTAGCCTTTAAGGCCAATAAACCAGCCACCGTGTAGTCGGTAGACTTCAGACTTCAGTAAGCCATCTTGAACGTTTCATCATTATATTCACCGTAAACGTTAAATCATTAGGGGCCTCACAGCTCCTGGGGAATGTGAGACGATATGAAGGCTCGATCCTCCGTCACGTTAATGTTAATGTTGTCGTGTCAGTGTTAAGGCCGCATGTCACCTATACACCACCAGTTGTAATTGTAAACAATACTGACAGGATGGTGAATGAAACAATCGGATGAGGACCAGGCAGAACTACAAAGGGATCTGGACAGGCTGCAAGCCTAGTCCAGCAATTGGCTCCTGGAGTTCAACCCCACCAAGTGCAAAGTCATGAAGATTGGGGAAGGGCAAAGAAGACCGCAGACAGAGTACAGTCTAGGGGGCCAGAGACTACAAACCTCAATCAAGGAAAAAGATCTTGGGGTGAGTATAACACCAGGCACATCTCCTGAGGCGCACATCAACCAAATAACTGCTGCTGCATACGGACGCCTAGCAAACCTAACAGCATTCCGACATCTTAATAAAGAATCGTTCAGGACCCTGTACACTGTGTACGTTAGGCCCATACTGGAGTATGCAGCACCAGTTTGGAACCCACATCTAGCCAAGCACGTAAAGAAGCTCGAGAAAGTGCAAAGGTTTGCAACAAGACTAGTCCCGGAGCTAAGGGGTATGTCCTACGAGGAGAGGTTAAGGAAAATCGACCTGACGACACTGGAGGACAGGAGAGAAATGGGGGACATGATAACGACATATAAAATACTGAGAGGAATTGACAATGTTGACAGAGACAGACTGTTCCAGAGATGGGACACAGCAACAAGGGGACACAGTTGGAAGATGAAGACTCAGATGAATCACAGGGATGTTAGGAAGTATTTATTCAGTCACAGAGTGGTCGGGAAGTGGAATAGCTTGGGAAGAGATGTAGTGGAGGCAGGTTCCATACATAGCTTTAAGGAGAGGTATGATAAAGCTCATGGCGCAGGGAGAGTGACCCAGTAGCGGCCAGTGAAGAGGCGGGGCCAGGAGCTGTGACTCGACCCCTGCAACCACAACTAGGTGAGTACAACTAGGTGAGTACATGTGTAACACATGTGTCAACACCTGAGTCAACACCTGTGTCAACACCTGAGTCAACACCTGTGTCAACACCTGAGTCAACTCCATATTGACTGTGAGGGACTGATTTCCTTGTCTTCCACTGCCTTCACTTTCAACACCTTCGAGTAACCTCTATTGAACTGATGAAGACACGTGTCTTATTCATCAAAAATACTTAAATATATACACTGTATAACACTAAGATACTTACACCTCTCTGTGTATATATGCTGAGAGAAATACACCTCTATGTAGTGAAGGTGGTAGTGGTAGTGGTGGTGGGGGTAGTGGTGGTGGTAGTGGTAGTGAAGGTGGTAGTGGAGGTGGTAGTGGTGGTGGTCGTGGTGGTGGCAGTGGTGGTGGGGGTAGTGGTGGTGGTAGTGGTAGTGGAAGTGGTAGTGGTGGTGGTAGTGGTAGTGGAGGTGGTAGTGGTGGTGGGGGTAGTGGTGGTGGTAGTGGTTGTGGTGGTAGTTTTGATGGTGGTGGTTGTAGTGGTAGAGGATGTGTTAGTGGTGGTGCTGGTAATTGTGGTAGGGCTGGGGTGGTGGTAGTTAGATGTGTTTGGTGGTAGTAGTGGTGCAAGTAATGATAACAGGTAGTGTTGTTGTTGGCGTTGGTGAGAGCCGTGGTGGTGGGAATAGTGGTAGTTGAAGTAGTGATGGTGGTGGCTGAGGTATATACAGGAGGACATAAGCATATATCAAGATGTTCCGATTAAAAAAGCAAGTCCTTTCCTTGTTCCTTATCTGAAGAAAATCGTGATAGGTAATATTTGAAAGGACTTGGAGGGTGGGTATGTGTGGGCGTGTGAGGCGTTTGTGGGAGTGTGTGGGCGTTTGTGGGAAGGTGTGGGCGTTTGTGGAGTGTGTGGGCGTGGGAAGAGGCAGGATACTTCCTGACACACACACACACACACACACACACACACACACACACACACACACACACACACACACACACACACACACACACACACACACACACACAGGGGTCGGTCCTGGGACCGGTGCTGTTTCTGGTATTTGTGAACGACATGACGGAAGGAATAGACTCTGAAGTGTCCCTGTTTGCAGATGATGTGAAGTTGATGAGAAGAATTCAATCGGACGAGGACCAGGCAGAACTACAAAGGGATCTGGACAGGCTGCAAGCCTGGTCCAGCAATTGGCTCCTGGAGTTCAACCCCACCAAGTGCAAAGTTATGAAGTTTGGGGAAGGGCAAAGAAGACCGCAGACGGAGTACAGTCTAGGGGGGCCAGAGACTACAAACCTCACTCAAGGAAAAAGATCTTGGGGTGAGTATAACACCAGGCACATCTCCTGAGGCGCACATCAACCAAATAACAGCTGCAACATACGGGCGCCTAGCAAACCTAAGAACGGCATTCTGACATCTTAATAAGGAATCGTTCAGGACCCTGTACACTGTGTACGTTAGGCCCATATTGGAGTATGCAGCACCAGTTTGGAACCCACACCTAGCCAAACACGTAAAGAAACTAGAGAAAGTGCAAAGGTTTGCAACAAGACTAGTCCCGGAGCTAAGGGGTATGTCCTACGAGGAGAGGTTAAGAAAAATCGACCTGACGACACTGGAGGACAGGAGAGATAGGGAGGACATGATAACGACATATAAAATGCTGAGAGGAATTGACAAGATTGACAGAGACAGAATGTTCCAGAGATGAGACACAGCAACAAGAGGACACAGTTGGAAGTTGAAGACTCAGATGATTCACAGGGATGTTAGGAAGTATTTCTTCAGTCACAGAGTTGTCAGGAAGTGGAATAGTTTGGGAAGCGATGTAGTGAAGGCAAGATCCATTCATAGCTTTAAGAAGAGGTATGATAAAGCTCATGGCGCAGGGAGAGTGGCCCAGTAGCGGCCAGTGAAGAGGCGGGGCCAGGAGCTATGACTTGACCCCTGCAACCACAACTAGGTGAGTACAACTGGGTGAGTACACACACACACACACACAGAGGCTAAGATACAGAGGTTAGAAACGGAACTGAAAAATCCGAAACAGACTAAGAACCAAAAAGCAGTACGGACTTGACATCAGAAACTGCTACATCAGTCACAAATGAGGGGACTATAGGGAACAAAGGAGTTATACTGTACGCAGAGGCCCTACCAGACCACCGTGGATCCCGAGAAAAGACGAGGATATGAAGAAAATGAAAGAGGTGTCATATGCAGAGGCCTTAACAGACCACATCGGTGACCAGGAAAAGCTGAGAAGGGAAAAATGACAGACCACTGGGCACAGGGACATCTGATGGAGAAGAGATTGAACAAAAGGAAAGCTGCAATGGAGGCAACTAAATCGACTCAGAGGATACAAAGGGAACTGCAGTGGGAGGATGAAAGGGAAAGGTCAGTCTTTGTTTATGGGCTCCAGGACGTTGAAGGGGAAAGTTACGAAGCAAGAAGACAGGGAAAAAAAAACTGAAAGCAGTAGGAGATGACATGATCCAGCTGACAAATTCTCTGAGAATAGGGAGGTTTGCAAGAGGAAAAAACGGCCAGTCAAAGTGATTTTGCAAAGAAGAATTGGCTCCAATCAGGATCATGCAGGAGAAAGCAAGACTAAGGGACATATCGGCGTACCAGTGTACCTCAACTGCGTCAGAACACAAGAAGAAAGACAGAAACTGAAAGAGAGGGTACAAAGACGCACGGAGGAAAGAGAGGCAAAGACGGAGATGAGCAGTAGAACCCAGACTCAGGCGGAAGAGCAAATACAACCTCCCTCAGAACCATCTACAGAAGGCCCTCAACCACTATACCTCAAATGCAACCAAACAATCTAACCCAAAACCCACACACCATACCCACTGCCCCCACCCCCTTCATTACAAACTCCACCTTCACAGCAACCCACAATAGTTCCTCACCAGGTCTCCTGCTCTCCCATCCCCAACACACTCCCCACACCAAAGAAGTTGAAGGTTTGGTATACGAATGTGGATGGAATAATAAATAAATGTGAGGAGTGGCATTAAAGAATCAAGGAGACGTTCCCAGACATCATAGCACTCACAGAAACGAAACTCACCGGGATGATAACAAACGCAATCTTCCCACCAGGATATCAGATCCTGAGGAAAGATAGAGGAATATGAAGAGAGCAACAGAACAATGGTGGACACACTAGCTGAGGTGGCCAGAAGAGCTCACACGGGTAGAGCAAAGTTACTAGTTATGGGTGATTTCAATCACAAGAAGATTGACCGGAAAAACATGGAGCCACATGGGGGTCCCAAAACATGGAGAGCCAATATGATGGATTTGGTACTGGAAAATCTCATGCATCAACATGTTAGGGACACTACCAGAGAGAGAAGTGAGGATGAACCAGCAAGACTGGACCTCGTATTCACCTAGAGTAGTTTGGATATCGAGGACATCACATATGAAAGGCCCCTTTGAGCTAGTGATTTTCCCTATGTGTCAACTGTTCAAGGTGAATGCGAGGTCCAGCCTTGCTTGTTCATCATCTTCTCTCCTCCTGGTTGTGTCCTTAACATGTTGGTATAAGAAGCTTTCCGGCACTGCCTCCAGCATCTTGACTTTTCACATCTCTGGTCCCCCATGTGGCTCCAGATTTTCCCAGTCAATGTCCTTTTGGTTGAATTCCCCATGATGAGTAACTTTGCCCTGCTTAAGTGAGCCCTTCTGGCCACCTCGTCTATGTGGCCCCCATCTTTCTGTTGCTCTCATTATATTCTCATCTTGATCTCCTGCTGTTCGGTGGAGGGTTGCATATCACTGCTATCATCACTTTTGGACCCCCGGTTAGAAGTGTTCCTACAATGTAGGCATGCACTTCACCTCTGACTAGTCCTCCCATCTCCTCAAAACTCTACTGGCCTTTGATGAGCAGTACAACTCCTCCTTTCCCTCTGCTTCGTCCAAGTCTTTCCTCAGGATCTGATATCTGGATGGTAAAATCGCATCTGTTATCACACTCGTGAGGTTTGTCTCTGTGAGTGCTATGATGTCTGGGAATACCTCAGTGATCCGTTCCTGCAACTCCTCACTCTTATTTGTTAATCCATCTGTGTTGGTATACAATACCTTCAGCTTCCTTTCCAGAACTGTAGAGGGGTGGGAAGGATTGGTTCAGGCTGAGGGTATGGTAGACAGGGCTGGATATTATGGTAGGCTGATGATGCAGTGGTATTAATGTTGAAGGGGGAGACTGCGAGTATGGATTGTTGTTTATTTCTGGTTAATGTTTTTGGTTGGTGTGAGGTGGTAGAAGTTGAGGGGATGCTGTGGGTGGTTGTGTTTGTTGTTCCTCCTGAGGCTGCACTACCCTGAGTGTGTGTGTGTGTGTGTGTGTGTGTTAGTTACCATTTTGTACTAGGCATGTTGATTAGATACTAGGCCTGTTGTATGTATGTATGTATGTATGTATGTGTGTGTGTTGTGTGTGTGTGTGTGTGTGTGTGTGTGTGTGTGTGTGTCTGGGTGTGTGTAGCAAAAATACTAATACCGTAACAAATAATAATAATAATTTAATTAATATTATTATGAAGAAAACAACAAGAGCAAGAAGAACAACAACATCCACAACAATAACAACAGCAAAAACAACAAAACGGAAAAAAAGACGAAAGAAAATAAGAAAAAAGAAAGAAGAAAACGAAGACAAACAGATGAACATGTGAAGAAACGAAGACAAACAGATGAACATGTGAAGAAACGAAGACAAACAGATGAACATGTGAAGAAACGAAGACAAACAGATGAACATGTGAAGAAACGAAGACAAACAGATGAACATGTGAAGAAACGAAGACAAACAGATGAACATGTGAAGAAACGAAGACAAACAGATGAACATGTGAAGAAACACGCAGCGCACAATGTTCACGAGTGTTGGTGAATGTGCGCGGTAATAACTTATTTTATTGAGTCTAACAGTATAAGTCAGTATTAATGATCACCAGCTGGGTAATTATCCTCAGAGCCAGTGTAACAAGCAAACAATTTACAGTCGTTCTTACACGCAAATTACATGAAAGTGTGCAAAAACTTGACTCTGGCCAGGAGGTGGGAGATACAGCATCACCCAGGCCAGGAGGTGGGAGACACAGCAACACCCAGGTTAGGAGGTGGGAGATACAGCATCACCCAGGCCAGGAGGTTTGAGACACAGCATCACCCAGGCCAGGAGGTGGGAGACACAGCATCACCCAGGTCAGGAGGTGGGAGATACAGCATCACCCAGGCCAGGAGATGGGAGATACAGCATCACCCAGGTCAGGAGGTGGGAGATACAGCATCACCCAGGCCAGGAGGTGGGAGATACAGCATCACCAAGACCAGGAGATGGGAGATACAGCATCACCCAGGCCAGGAGGTGGGAGATACAACATCACCCAGGCCAGGAGGTGGGAGATGCAGCATCGCCCAGGCCAGGAGATGGGAGATACAGCATCACCCAGGCCAGGAGGTGGGAGATACAGCATCACCCAGGCCAGGAGGTGGTCGACATAGCATCATCCAGGCCAGGAGATGGGAGATACAGCATCACCCAGGCCAGGAGGTGGGAGATACAGCATCACCCAGGCCAGGAGGTGGGAGATACAGCATTATCCAGGCCATGATATGGGAGATACAGCATCATCCAGGCCAGGAGGTGGGAGATACAGCATCACCCAGGAGAGGAGGTGGGAGATACAGCATCACCCAGGCCAGGAGGTGGGAGATACAGCATCACCCAGGAGAGGAGGTGGGAGATACAGCATCACCCAGGCCAGGAGTTGGGAGATACAGCATCATCCAGGCCAGGAGGTGGGAGATACAGCATCACCCAGGCCAGGAGATGGGAGATACAGCATTATCCAGGCCAGAAGGTGGGAGATACAGCATCACCCAAGAGAGGAGGTGGGAGATACAGCATCACCCAGGCCAGGAGGTGGGAGATTCAGCATCATCCAGGCCAGGAGATGGGAGATACATCATCATCCAGGCCAGGAGGTGGGAGATACAGCAACATCCAGGCCAGGAGATAGGAGATTCAGCATCACCCAGGCCAGTATGTTGGAGATACAGCATCACCCAGACCAGGCAGACAAATGGCTACTGGAATCCAACCCCAACAAATGCAATGCTACGAGAACTAGTTAAATAAAAGGCGATCGGTAAAAGAATACTAACTAGGGGAACAAAAGCTGTGAATCTCACTCAAAAAGAAAGATCTAGGGGTGGGGATTATGCCGAGTATATCCTCTGAGGCACAAATCTACCGAATAACATTTGCAGTGAATACTTTTTTGGCAAACCTAAAATTAGCATTCAGGAATCTTAAAGAATCATTTACGACCCTTTATATGACATATGTAACCAGGAAGTGGAATGACCTTCACGATGAAATAGTAAAGGCAAGCTTCATATACAGTTTTAAGAATAGGTATGACCTGCCTCATGGCTGGGTGTAATAAATCATGTAAGAGGCCAGTTAAGAAGCAAAGCCAGAAACCTAGATTCGACCCTTCTAAAAATATACAAAATACACACACACACACACACTTGGCCAGGAGCCAGGAGCTGTGATTCGACCCCTCCTGTAACTACATATAGGTGAGCATACACACACACACTTACACACAAACACTTATCACTGTCCATCTCGCCACATATTTTATCTTAAGACAAAGGAGACAGACATCTGCATTTGTGACCCCTTTGTGTAGTGTCCATCACCGTGACACCAGAGCCACACCAGCGCTGACACGAAGAAACCACCACTACGTCACAGGGACCACCACAAGCACGACACAAGGAACACCACAGTCACGACGCAAGGAACACCACAAGCACGACACAAGGAACACCACAGTCACGACACAAGGAACACCACAAGCACGATACAAGGAACACCACAGTCACGACACAAGGGACACCACAAGCACGACACAAGGAACACCACAGTCACGACACAAGGAACACCACAAGCACGATACAAGGAACACCACAGTCACGACACAAGGGACACCACAAGCACGACACTAGGAACACCACAAGCAGGATACAAGGGACAACATAAGCACGACGCAAGGAACACCTCAAGTGTGACACTGGGTATATCACAAACGCAAAATAAGGAACACCATAAACGCGACACAAGAGGCACTACAAACACGACACAAGAGATACCACAAACACGACACAGAAGACTCCACAAACAAGACACAATGAACACCACAAACACGACACAAGAATCACTACAAACACGACACCGGAGACGCCTCAAACACGACACAAAGAACACCACAAACATGTCACAGGAGACACACAAACACGACACATGATCAACGCTGCCGCAACATACACACACTTAAGTGTTAAAATAAATTCTTTAATGGTAAAAGGTAACGGAAAATACTAAGTTCATACGAGGAGATATTTGGAATATTTTATTTAAATTTTCATTATATATTTCCTGGAGAATTTTTAAAGGCCGATGTTTTTTATCCAACAGTTAACATATGATAGATACTTTTAAATGGCTAGTTACAAGTCAAGAAATTATTTATACTGGAAAACAAATCACAAAGACCAAGCAGTATGTCACACAGAGTTTTCAAAGAGTGTCAAGAACTCAGTTACACACTCGATTACTATGAAGTCGGGGAAAGAGTGCAACGTAGTAGATAAGTGGAAGGAAGTAACGCGGAAACGACACTAGAAAGTGCTTCACGGTGCATATAGTGTTGGAGATACTGTAGTAGGCACCAGGAGGAGGTAGTCTCAGGTGCGAGAGTAAAAGATGTAGCACCTCCAACAATGCAAGTAGCAGCTCCAACAATACAAAAAGTAGCAGCTCCAACAACGCAGATTTCTCCAAGAATGCAGGAGACCAGCAGCGTCCGTCAGAACCTCTGGTCGCCACACTTCGTCTATGTTATGTCTCTCCGACGAGGCAGATGCGGATCGGGAGTGGCAGTATATCTCTCATGCAGGTGTCCTAATTCTCGTCTCGTCACGAGGCAGTCTGATGCTGTCTTGTGTCCTTGGTTGGCGCAATACATGTAAATATATTACAGTCAAAAAACGCAGATGACGAGGCAACAGGAAATTCTTATTCTTCACTTGCACTCTCTCTAGGCTCCACACATATGACACTGTGTCTGCATTAGAGCTAGTATGATGATGATGATGATGATGATGATGATGATGATGATGATGATGATGACGATGATGGTGTGGTGATGAATGATGTTGATAATAAGGAGGACTGATGACTGATGATGATGGGTGACATTCACCTTCCAAGAAGTAGACAAGATGTGTTGGAATGTGACATGCACCTGCCAAGAAGTAGAGATGTGTTGGAATGTGACATGCACCTGCCAAGAAGTAGACAAGATGTGTTGGAATGTGACATGCACCTGCCAAGAAGTAGACAAGATGTGCTGATCAACGCAGCCGCAACATACACGCACTTACGTGTTAAAATAAATTCTTTAATGGTAAAAGGTAACGGAAAATACTAAGTTCATACTGCTTGATAATGATCCCGGACGTTCCGGAAACGTGGCCCAGTTGTTGTGTCCAGCTTCCGAATTTTTTTTTTTTTTGACACATCAATTTTACAGGCTAAGAGCTGTTATTCTACCTCAACTAATTTCAAATCCCAGCTCTATTATCTATTATTTAAGGGGCACTACGACCCTCTTCAATTTTTAGCTAAAATATGTAGATTTTCACACTTTTAATCGAAACTGATGATAATTTACCCTTTTTCGGACTATTTCCTGCTTTCCACTAAAAAAAAAATTAAATATTTTGACTTATAATCCATTATTTTCCAGTCAGAATACCAACTATGGGATGCAACCCACAACAGTCGACTAACACCCGGAGGATCGAACCACAGACATTCAGTAAGTGTGCTGAGTAAGCTTTAAATCGAGTCGCGGGACTGTGATATATTACTTAGACGAAGAAAAACTCTCAGGACCACACAAGAAAAGTCATCTGGGAATGTGAGTGTGTTCACTTACCAGAATAGACTGAGTTGACAGTCATGATATACAGCTGCTAAGTCTTCATACGGGGACTGACAAGTCTAGTCTTCTGAGATATAAGATTAAGATACCGAACAAGTTAGAGAATAAACCATACCACGGGTGGGGTTCGAACCCGCGGTCAGAGAGTCTCAAAACTCGGGTTAGAACCCCACCCGTGGTATGGTTTGTTTGCAATCCTGTCATTACGATTTCGTGAGTCAAGTTAAAGAATGTAAACCACGACAACTTCAAAAAATCATCCAGGTAACAACTTAAGGTTAGCAAAACCGAAAGGCAGGACTGACAACAGGAAATTCTTCTGCCAGAATGCAATAAATCAGTGGACCAGTTTACCCAGCGGAGCCTCATGTCTAGAGTGTGACACAGTTCAGAATTGCAATGAGGCAACATATTAGGCAAAATGGGGTGCCCTACACATACCAGACATTTCCTGGTCACTCCGAGGCCACTGGGAAAAGTAGCAGAAGAAAGGTTTTATACGGATTATTAACTTGGAGGGTTGGAGGCTTAAGAAAATCCAAGAAAGACAATCAATGTGGTTTATTTCCATTTGGGTCTTTTGGTCCTCGTTCCCAGGATGCAACCAGTAACAAGCGGACATGAAACTCTCGGTGTTTATATACTGATTCGCGAATCTCAGTGTATCTCCTTTACCAGGTGTTGATGAATTAGTCACCTACATCAGGCTTAATATAGGTGACTAATGCATTAGTCACCTATATCAAGTCTGATGACCTTTCTCCGCTGCCTGTGCAGACCTGCGCTCCACGTTTTGGTGGCTGCTCTTACATATTCACGTGAGGCTTGACTATTGGTGCGAGCATCATGGTCACGGCTCAGAGGAAACGTGCTAATATTATCGGTATGGTATAAACCTTGGTAAGTTATACCGAGAGGTGGTTTAAAAATATACGCAAGTAAACAGATTGAGACAGTAAATCCCAGTGTTTGCTAACGTGGTTTTTAAACCAATACTGTCGGTAATGAGTTACTGAAAAGAGTTGCCATTCCTCGTGTATCGACTGTATTGTCAACATCAACAGTTCGTAAAACATATAGTTTAGTTGTTGTGAATGTCTACGGTGAAACGTTTATTTGTGAAGTCATCACCAGTTGAAGCGTACGACAGAGTGGCTGCCAGGTCAGTAATGTCGTAGAGGGGGCGTCACAGGACGCCTCGGTTGCGTCTGTAATTAGCGAAGGACTTGTGGCACAGGTCATCAAAGTGGCGGGGAAAGAGGCAGTGTCCTAAGACGCCTCGATCGAGATGGGAGAGGCAGAGGCCTCAAACTTTGGAAGCAAAAAATCAGCGTCAGATTCAGATTAACGTCGGTGCAAAGTCAACCTGAAAGATATCCTGGGCAGAGGCGATCAGTATCTTTGAAAACTTATTGTACACTAAATGTCAGCGCTGGTGTATTGTGTGTATTGTTTTGTTCGTGTATTGTTTTGTGTGTATATTGTTTTGTGTGTGCATGGTTTTGTGTGTGCATTGTTTTGAGTTTTTATTGTTTTGTGTGTTTTGCATTTACCTTCATTATGTATCTCTTTTAGTTTGATGTGTTGTAAACAAAGGCGACTAATACCATTACTGTGCAGTTCAATTGACTTCAGCTATAATCTGTTTATATCAGATAACAATACACGTTAGTATGTCTTATGTATGGTGAAGTTTTAAATAACATATAACAAATATATAATAAGTCAGTTATCAAACTTATCAACAATTCAGCTGAGGTAACTTAGAAGAGGTAACTTAGAAGACAGTGCCTTAACAAGAACTAGAGTAATCAAGTTTATTGCACTTACGCCGACAGTAACAAAACGCCTAGTATTTGTGCAGACAGTGAACAAGACGATAGCCAGCAGGGAACAGTAGCCGCGGCAGGGGAAGTATCGAGGCTGACAGTATCAGGGGAAGATCACCGTCCTCTGGGGTCCGCGTATCTCCTGAGATATGCTACAGGAGGAGCTTAATTAAAGTCCGGTTGCTGCTTCGATGAGCCCGCGGCTGTGCTCGCTAATGGACACTTACTTCTCCTCACTCACACCTCTGCCTCTTTCCATTGTTGTGTCAGGTATTATGTCTCGCCGGTCTGAGGTCCCCGCCCCGTGGCTCTTGCTCCGCGGTCCTCAGTTCGTGTGAAAAATCAGACTGCTTTGTCCGGAGCTCGTCCCCTAACACCTGTGAGTACTAGCTATTTTACTCCTGCGTCCTAAACAGTCATATAACACCTGTGTTTGCTAGCAATTTTACTCCTTGCGTCCGATACAGCCATCTAACACCTGTATTTACTAGATCCTAGTATTTTTCCTGCTTTCTAGGCTGTTTTCCCCGTTCACCGTTCGGCGGTCCCCATTCCGCACACCTTGTTCAGTGGTCCTCATTCCGTACACCTTGTTCAGTGGTCCCCATTCCGTACACCTTGTTCAGTGGTCCCCATCCATGGTCCCTGTATCGCGATTCCCGTTCTCACGATGAAAGTTCCGCTATCTCGTTCACTGATGTTCCGCATTAACTTGGAACTAAGTAGGTAGCAAGTAGGCGGCGCGTCCGTAGCCCAGTCAACAGAGGGAGAAGCTCAACCCTCAAACACTCCTGAATGACCCTCACGGATTTAGCGCTCCTCATACAGAAAAATATTAGTGGGACAGTCCATAGACCCATGACGGCTAAGACACAGACGAGTCAAAGCTATGTCATGAATTATTTCTTTAGTTCAATGATCTATACACAACTTCAAGGAAATATAGAAGTCCCTTGTGACAAGGGGTAAGCCTGTTCACGTGCAGAGGCCGTGCCAAGAGCTGAGACTCGACCTCCTGCAATTACGAATAGGTAAATAAAACCAGGTATGTACAAATCGGTAAGGACCTGTCGAAGAGTACATTATTATAACCCGTTGGGGTCACACAGCGCCTAAGAAATGAGAGGTAATCAGGTTCGAACTAAGATTATGATAACATCAGTTCCTCGGATCAAGAGCCTTTCACTAGCATGAAGGACACCACCCTTGATGGAATCGACGTGGCAGATTTAGTGGTATTTAATGCTATCAGTATAAATCGGTCAGTTCATAAAATAAACCATCTCGCCCAGACCTTACTAAATATCAGAGATTTAGTGGCAGCTGCATTTATCTTTACTAGTAGTATGCTAATAAAGGTGACCATCACGCTATTATATCTGATGTTGGTCAAAGGGGTTTATGATGCTTGTATAGAATGTGGGATAACTGGCACATGTGGATGGTGGTTGTCGTGGTGGTAGTGATAGTGACGTTGGTGGTAGTGATAGTTGTAGAAGTGGTATTTGTGGAGGTGATAATAGGGGTTGTAGTGTTGGCGTTGGTGCTTGTAGCAGTGGTGGTGTGGGTGATTGTGGTACAGGTGTTGGTGATGCTGGTGTTGGTAAAATTGGTCTAAATGTTGGCGTTTCTTGTGGTGCTAGTGACAAGAGAAGAAAAGAAGGTGAAGGTATAGGAGAAAGTGGAGAAGTATATGAGAAAGACATCAGAGAAAGTCCACACCGAGGCAATATGTTGCTAGGAACTGTTTTCTTCTTCCTAGATTGAGTACTATCGTGTATTATCCAGGCATAAGCTTTGTCTCCTGAACCATGTTTTTATATTTTTGGCCCCTCTGAAAATCTAGATATGTTACATCTCACGAGGACGAGGCGAAGGTAGAAAAGAAAAAGACGCCCGGAAATAATACTAGAATAATTAAAGTCTCACTATCCTGGCTGGAAATATTGACAATAAACCTTATTTTCAAAAGGCCATCATTCTACTGTGACTTATCATTTTCATGGAGTCAACAAAGTGCCGGGAGCAGTGTCATCGGGAGTGCAAGATAATCACCGTAGATGTGTCTTCAACAGTTCCTTCACTCACAGCTCCTCTGAGCATAATAGTGCTCAGAAGCGGTGAGAGTGCCAGCCCCAGCAGGTCGAATGCAGCACTCCTGAGATGATTAGTGGAGACGTGGCAAGTCACAGAATGTCTAAAATCAAAGGGAATTTTCTTATATATTTTCCTTCGACATTTCCTACTATGGATCCAGTGAGGTCTCGGATAGTTTTGAATTCTGGAAACTGACATTTGCACTAGGCTTTTCAAGTCCCTGGGTGATGCTGCAGCCTGGTGGTCAACAAAATGATTCACCTGTTAGTTTCAGCACACACACACACACTAGGTGTTGCCTGGGGTTGAGCTTTCCGTCTGCATGTCTGAGTGGAGGGTTCGGGGAATCAGGGTTCACGGGAAATTCAGGTGACGTGGTGGCATTCTTCTACGATAAAGCCGCTGCTGTCTAAGATGTTAGCACTCAGGAAGAAGTCATAAGCACTCTGAGCTGTGTCATCTCGTCATGATGTGCATAAAGGAAGCCATATCTGTACGTACTTTTATTATTATTATTATTATTATTATTATTATTATTATTATTATTATTATTATTATTATTATTATTATTATTACTTTTATGGGGAAATGGTAAATCCGTAGGGGTTGTACAGCGCCTGAGGAATAGTAGACAATCAGGTCTACCATTGAATAAAAATCCCTTCACAAGACTCAAGGCATATTCCTTGAAAGGATCTGCTGGTGTACTTTTAAAATTATGATTGTTTCCTTTCTTGGTTAACGTCTTGTGTAAGCGAACTCTGAGTAAAGAGAACTGTTACTGCCTTCCCAGAGAATATACTCTACTGTTCGAGGGAAACTGTTAACGTATTTTCCAGCATATAAGGCGCACGATCGTATAAGACATATAAGACGATGTTTTCAGGCAGTTGTAACTTAACGTTAGTAAACAACTGCTTAAGTATAACACAAAGTCTACCCTTGACACTAACTCTGAGCATATAAGGCGCAGGGTGATTTTCCAAGACTTTTTGTGGTGGATAAAAGCGCGCCTTATATGCAGGAAAATAAGGTATGTAGATGAGTGTATTTTTCTTTTAAATTAGTTAATATTATTAGTCAACTATGGAGCTGAACACTTAGCAAGGCTGAGGGACTGACCACCTTACATTAACTTATTAAAGGGTGAGGGACTGACCACCTTACATTAACTTATTTAAGGGTGAGGGACTGACCACCTTACATTAACTTATTAAAGGCTGAGGGACTGACCACCTTACATTAACTTATTAAAGGGTGAGGGACTGACCACCTTACATTAACTTATTTAAGGGTGAGGGACTGACAACTTCCAACTTACTTCTAGGCTGAAGAACTAGCCACCTCAAACTAACTTCTTTAAGGTAGTGGTGGCAGTTGTATTAGTTATGGTGACTATTGTGATAGTTTTGTAGTGTTAGCTATTGCAGAGGTGTTTATGATATAGATCTCTCTCTCTCTCTCTCTCTCTCTCTCTCTCTCTCCTCTCTCTCTCTCTCTCTCTCTCTCTCTCTCCCTGGTTTATGTCATGTTCTCCCATGTCTTCAGGTCTTCAGCAGAAAGTTTTATGGACACGGGTGCTGGGATGATTATATGCAAATGTTGTATTCTTTCTCATTTTCACACCACATTCATCTGCGTAGCCGGTTTCTCCGCCTCTGAACTCCGTCTCAGAGAGATGGCTCCAATTTTTCGGTACTTCGATGTTTTTTTACAGTTCGAGAATAATTACTGGTGAAGTCGTCGTGGTGTGTGTGTGTGTGTGTGTGTATGTGTGTACTCACCTAATTGTGGTTGCAGGGGTCGAGACTTAGCTCCTGGCCCCGCCTCTTCACTGACCGCTACTAGGTCCTCTCTTCCCTGCTCCATGAGCTTTATCATACCTCGTCTTAAAGATATGTATGGTTCCTGCCTCCACTTCATCACTTGCTAGACTATTCTACTTCCTGACAACTCTATGACTGAAGAAATACTTCCTAACATCCCTTTGACTCATCTGAGTCTTCAACTTCCAATTGTGACCCCTTGTTTCTGTGTTCCCTCTCTGAAACATCTTGTCTCTGTCCACCTTATCTATTCCTCGCAGTATTTTGTATGTCGTTATCATGTGTGTGTGTGTGTGTGTGATATTAATCTCTATGTATGTAGATGTTAATCTCTAGTTCTTGCGTCTAAAGCAGAGGTCGGCTAACTTTTTTGGGTATTAACCCAAAACTAATTTGTGTACAGCGAAATTACCCACTAAACTAAAAAATTATTTGTTTGAAAATATATAACTTTCATAATTTGCCTCGCTTATTAAATAATAAATTGACTAACAGTATAAAACTGAGACACGAGGCTGAAATTAGAGAACATTTCACAAAAACAGTGTACAAGTAATAAAATTCGAGCAAAGACAATAAAATCTGTGTACAAATAATAAAAGCAGAATCCACATAGTGTAGAATAGAGTGAGCGGCGCGAAGCTCACACAAGAGTATCAGTGGGAGGCAGCTCACACACAAGAGTATCAGTGGGAGGCAGCTCACACACAAGAGTATCAGTGGGAGGCAGCTCACACACAAGAGTATCAGTGGGAGGCAGATCACACACAAGAGTATCAGTGGGAGGCAGATCACACACACACCAGTTTGAAGCGTTTTGTAAATTAAAGGTCGCAGGTCAAATGTTAACGCATCGTGTCAAATGTTATGATCACAGATAAAAGGGTGAAGTTAACCGATCGAAGTGCAAGTGCGTCCCCACAATGTAGGCATTAAAGCACAATTACTGATCTCTGTGGACCCTGACAGCTTGGCCGAGAGGTAGTAAAGGACGCCATTAAAGGTGACTCTAACGCACCTGGAAGGGAACGCATGTGATTTTAAGCGACTCTGTCAGAGTTGCTGTTTGCAGATGGCACCGTGTTATTGGGTGAGGCTGAAAAGACCCCGCAGAGGTCGATAGACCAGTTTGGAAGGGTAAATAACTTTGAAGTGGATTAATTAAAGCGGCAAGGTGATACAAATGTGAAAGTATGAGGAAATGAAGAGAAAGCGTAAAAATACATGGAAACACATAAGAGCAAATTAATCAATTAAGATACTTGCGGCATATGTATGTTCGTGGTAAGCGCGATGAGGAATGTTGAACATTAATATTATGTTGCAGGTGTATTGAGCATTGTCATGTGGATATGTTGCAAGAGTGTCGAACATTATGGAAAAAATGTTATACGAGTATTGTATTAGTGTTGAACATTGTTGTGTGGATGTTATGCAGCATGAGTGTCAGATGTTGTTGTGAGAATGTAATATTGTAGGAATGTTGAACAGTGTATTGTGAATGTTACGCAAAGAATAAAGAATAAAACTGCTTGTTTCAAGAACACGAGAGAAGGTGGACACAGCAGCAGCGTCTTCCTACAGTCATGAAGACACGACACAGCTGCTAAGCAAACTTTTATTTTGACAACGTTTCGCTCTGTGTAGAGTTTTATGAAGTCTGTTTAACAGTTCAGATGTCGGCGAACGTTTTTGGGCATTATCTCAAAACTAATTTGTGTACAGCGAAATTACCTACTAGACTAAAAATTTATTTGTTTGCAAAAAAAATATAACTTTCTTAATTTGCCTCGCTTAATCAATAATATTTTTTTTTACAGTTTTATTTATGTTTATTGAGCCTTCATTACCCCCCGAGATTTTCATTTTTACCCCATTTTGGGTAATTTACCCCCGTTCCCCCGACCTCTGGAACTCAACATAGGGCTCTGCTCCTCTCTTCTTCAGAATTGGGATTAACATCAATAAGTAAGCTAGGAGGATGTGTACACTTAGCGTGACAGGAAGAATGCACAGGGAAGGGAGAAGAAATTTCTTACGAAATGGGCGTTATAGTCACATAGCGCCTTGAAATGAAACGGTGGAGGAAGGGAAAATCCTGTTTGATGGAGGTGATGAGGTGGAAAACACCTGTCCTCTACATTAAGGTATCTTCCTCTTCCCTCTGTTTTTGAAGGACTAGGATTTGTATGTTACCGTTCAATGCATCGTCACTGGATGACCATCTTTGTGGCCTGGAAAGACAGCATGGTCTGGGATCGGGCCGCGGGGGCGTTGACCCCCGAAATCATGTCCAGATAGACGATGATAGTAAAAGTTTTCTTCAGCGTGTTAAAAATATTAGAAAGCCAATCACGTGTAGATTCTAATTCCCTTAATTTTGTCATTGGTCAACAAATACTATGGACACTGAGGCTTATTATACGTTTTATATTTATGTGAAGCATTAAACCCGTGTGGGTCATTCGGTTTAATGATAGGTGGAGGCTCGATCCTCAGTCCGCCGCCAACAGTGACGCAGTTGCACTACTTCAGCAGAAGAGCTTTTCAGTATTATGAAAGCAGAGGATGCGTATTATGCGTATTCCGTGGATATAGGTTAACTTCTTAAGTATATTTATATTTGCTTATATAATAATAAGAAGAAGAAAATAATAGTATTTTTTAATTTTATTATTATTATTATTATTATTATTGTTATTATTATCATTATTATTATTAGTAGTAGTAGTAGTAGTAGTAATAGCAGTAATGGAGGTAGTACTAGTAGTAGGGGTAGCAGCGGCAGCAGCAGTAGTAGTAGTAATAGTAGTAGTAGTAGTAGTAGTAGTAGTAGTAGTAGTAGTAAGTGAGTAGTAGAATAGTAGTAGAGTAGTAGAGTAGTAGTAGCGTGAATAGTAGTGTAGAGATAGTAGTAGTAGTAAGTAGTAAAGTAAGTATAGTAGTTAGTCAGTAGTATAGAATTGTAGTATAGTTGTGTTACCCTTGAACACATTTTTACCATCTTTGCATTCGTGTTTATTTGCATCTTCCGCCACTCCCAGCATCCATTACTTTATTATTTTCCTGACCTGCTCCTTGGAGTTGCAAAGTTACAATGCGTTAGTAACTCTCTGGCTGTTTAGTGTAAATCATCCCCACATTAACAAGAGTCTTGCTCCTACCGTCCTGCCGGCTCTCATTTTCGCTGGGATCGTGATAGCCTTACTGGAGTGGAAGGAGACAAACAGGCACAGATTAACACATTTAATAAGAAAATGTTTAGCCACGAGTGGCTTTTTTCATTTCTGCATTTCCTAGGTTTGTTCAGTAGTGTCTCTTTTCCATAACTGTGGTTGTTACCATACCAGTTCGACCGGTTTTGTTGGTTCTATGGCGCTGGAAGGACTACGAACTTGGAGAATCTGTCATCTGAGAGTCTACAGTCCTGGACAACAGGATCTCGCGGTCCTTAGGGTCTTGACGCTGCTGAGAGACTGACTGTCCTTTAGATCCCGACGGCCTTGAGGAACCCATAAATCCTGGGGTCCAGAGGATACTGCTGGACTTGACGATCGGTACGACTTAACGACCTTGCGAAACACGAACGACGAAGGAGCCCACAGCAATGTGTGTGTGTCACCTGTCGCAACGACCTGATCACCAGTCGTAAGGACTCAGCAACTTGCTGCAACGACAGAACCTGTCGCAACCACCTGATAATGAGTCGCAAGTGTGCAGCAGCTTGCTGCTACGACGGCACCTGTCGCAACCACCTGATCACGTATGCAGTAGTTTAGGTACGACGCCACCTGTCGCCCCTCAGTAAAAGACAGGTAACAGCTCATGACTGATCGCTACACAACGCTGGTTCCTCATTTATGCAACACGAGAGAAAAAAGATTCATCACCTTGTCAACCTATATATGGCACCATGCCGTACACTCTCCCATACTAAAGCTCTTCACTACACACACTCCCTTTCTCCTCTATGCTGAAACCCCTTTTCCCAAGGTCGTGTAATATTGTTAATAATAATAATAATGATAACAATAATAATAATAATAGTAATAATAGTAATAATAATAATAATATTAATAATAATACTCCATAAGGAAGTGGAAAAGAATCCTTCCTCCGTAAGCCATGTGTGTCGTAAGAGGAGACTAAATTTCCGGGAGCAAGGGGCTAGTAACCCCTTCTCTTGTATAAATTGCTAAATGTAAAAAGAACAAATTTTTTTTTTTCTTTTTAGGTCACCCTACCTCCGCGGGAGACGGCCGGTACTTTAAAAATAATAATAATAATAATAATAATAATAATAATAATAATAATAATAATAATAATAATAATAATAATAATAATAATAATACCAACAACTAGATATAATTCGGTCGCTGTGATGTCCGACAAAGGTATCTTCGTAATGCACAACCCCAGCCCATGTACCCCAATGCACGCGTCTGCAATAGTGCAGAGTGCTATATAATTTCTCATGGCAGTTAAATAACATTCTTGAAGATTTGAAGCGAATCTGGATAGGCATTCACAAACCATTATATGGAAACCAACATCCAGATTTATTCAATAAAAAAAAATAGCAAATTAGGACATACACAGCTCGAATCTGATTCAGACCTTTCAAAGAGATCAAAGAGTCCATTATTTTGAAAAACCCCACATGTGCATTGAGCATTAAGCAGCTGAACAATTGTATTATCAAGTATCTGCCTTCAAGGTTTGAAGGTTAGTGGACACCACACACACAAATTATCCCATGAGAAGCAGTAATTCAATTTTCCAAATTTATTTTAATAAGGAAGAGCAATCAAACCTTTCTTTCAGCGTTGAAGTACCTAAGTAAATAAGCAAACAGGAAACTAAGTAAACAAGGAAGCAAGTAAGTAAATAAGTAAGTTTTAGCTTTGGGTACATAATTTTTGTTTACAATGGTCTCTAAAGCCCACAGATATTATAGGCACATAAAAGTGCATTATGTGCAAAACAACCACTGGGGGAGTTGAATGATAGCTCTAGGCCTTTCAGGAGCTTGCAGTGTTGCACAAAAGAGGAAGAGGTCCAAGCAAATACGACCAGAAGAAGCGCCTTTGTTCGAATGCTTCGAGGCAAAGATCTTCCTCCGATCGTATTTGCTTAGACCTCCTCCTCTTTCCTGCAACATTGCAACCTCCTGATGCTGTGATTTCATCATGAAAGGCCCTAGAGCCATCATTCAACTCCCCCCGTGGTTGTTTTGCATCTTCGAGATTTTTGCATAGTATATTATGTATATTTAACCAAGGTTACCTAAATAAAATCAAACACTGATTTATTTCTGATCAGAAGAGACATTGTCCATTTATGGCAAAGGAAGCAAATGTGATTAATAACGCTGGCGGAGACATCAGTACGAAGAGTTTGAAGCCAACCAGAAGATTTATTCTCCAGCCATTGATGATGACCCTCCAATGGAGCTTTTAGTCATCTGACCGAGGCATAAAATCATGAGACTGTAAAACACCATAAAAACACGAGTTTTCAATATATATTTTTTTCTGTTCTTGTAGATTATTTAAAAATCTCTACAACCAACGAAAAATATTTGATTTTATACAAGAACACTTCCAATTAAGAAGCCAATCAGAAGTCAATCAGAATCCAACCAGAAACCAACCAGAAGCCAACCGGAACCTAACCAGAAGCCAACCAGAAGCCAACCAGAACCCAACCAGAAGCCAACCAGAAGCCAACCGGAACCTAACCAGAAGCCAACCAGAAGCCAACCAGAAGCCAGCCAGAAGCCAACCAGAAGCCAACCAGAAGCCAACCAGAAGCTAATCAGAAGCTAACCAACAGCTAACCAGAAACCAACCAGAAGCTAATCAGAAGCTAACCAGAAACTAACCAGAAGCCAACCAAAAGCCAACCAGAAGCCAACCAGAAACAAACCAGAAGCTAATCAGAAGCTAACCAGAAACCAACCAGAAGCTAATCAGAAGCTAACCAGAAGCCAACCAGAAGCTAGCCAGAAGCCAACCAGAAGCCAACTAGAAGCCAACCATAAGCTAATCAGAAGCCAACCAGAAGCTAGCCAGAAGCTAACCAGAAGCTAACCAGAAGCTAACCAAAAGCCAACCAGAAGCCAACCAGAAGCTTTTCAGAAGCCAACCAGAAGCTAACCAGAAGCCAACCAGAAGAATACCAGAAGCTAGCCAGAAGCCAACCAGAAGCTAACCAAAAGAAAACCAGAAGCCAACCAGAAGCTAACCAGAAGCTAATCAGAAGCCAACTAGAAGCTAACCAGAAGCTAACCAGAAGCTAACCAGAAGCTAACCAAAAGCCAACCAGAAGCCAACCAGAAGCCAACCAGAAGCCAACCAGAGTCCAACCAGAATCTAACCAGAAGCTAACCAGAAGCCAACCAGAAGCCAACCAGAATCCAACCAGAAGCTAACCAGAAGCTAACCAGAAGCTAACCAGAAGCTAACCAGAAGCCCACCAGAAGCCCACCAGAAGCCAACCAGAAGCCAACCAGAAGCTAACCAGAAGCTAATCAGAAGCCAACTAGAAGCTAACCAGAAGCTAACCAGAAGCTAACCAGAAGCTAACCAAAAGCCAACCAGAAGCCAACCAGAAGCCAACCAGAAGCCAACCAGAGTCCAACCAGAAGC
>WNWK01001458.1:0-85000 GCA_009830355.1 Cherax destructor | reverse complement strand
CCATTAGGCTTCTTTCAAAATCGGCACACTTAAGGGAGCATAGCTAAGTTTTAGATTCCAGGATCATCAGCAAGAAGTTAGGTACAGTTTGAACAAGCGCAGCGACACCATTCGGCTATTTACATAAAATCACTTGAGATTTCAGCTTCTCTCGTTATTCCACAGATATCAATAGGCAACCATCTTGTCATATAAATAATATACTTATAGGGGTTTCTCAGAAAAAAAAAATCATTTTCTTTTTTTATTTCCTGTTCAAAATTTCCGCTGAAACGTTACACACACAAACGCAGAAGAACAGACTGATCATTGTCTTGTAGTAGAGGTAGTTGAAGTAGGAGGGGAGGTTGTGGTAGCTTGTTTGCATGGTCTTCCTCTCTCTCTTCTCTCTCTTCTCTCTCTCCTCCTCTCTCTCCCTCTTCCCTCTTCTCCCTCTCATTCTTCTCTCTTTCTCCTTCCTCATCTCTCCTCTCTCTCTCTTCTTCTCTCTCTCTCTCTCCTCTCTCTCTCTCTCTCTCTCTCTCTTCTCTCTCTCTCTCTCTCTCTCTCTTCTCTCTTCTCTCTCCTCTCTCTCTCTCTCTCTCTCTCTCTCTCTCTCTCTCTCTCTCTCTCTCTCTCTCTCTCTCTCTCTCTCTCTCTCTCTCTCTCCTTATTACAAGACACTCTGCCAAGCTGCCCTCTCGCTGATCTCCTCTAATGTGGTCGCCTTAACATAATTTTGCTTCCCTAAAACAAGTCAGGTATTTCCTTATCAGCGCTGTCCTTGCACAATCTCTGCCTTGTATGTATGTTGCTATCTCTCTGTTGCAGGCGAGCATTTGTCAGCACTTAGAGCCACTGGTGTACCCAAGGGGCCTGGCTTGTCAACAACGTTGTTTCCCACTTGCTTGTGCTCAGCCATTGTTTGTTCACTTGGCTAATGTTGGGTCACCTTCTCTGCCATTGTTTGTTCACTCGGGTAATGTTAGGTCACCTACTCATTGTTTGCTCACTAACCTAATGTTGGTTCAGTATTCAGGTATAGCTTCAGGGAACCAAGTATCAGCCGTTTTTGAGAGACAGGGCCAAGAGCTGAGAATCGATTTCCTCAAGCGCAAACAAGTAAAAAAAAAATAGGTGAGTGCACATATGAATATTCTCAGACACTTACAAACACTCGCACACACAAACACACGTACACACAAAATCAGGCCAATGTCTATTGACAAATGCTTCTGACAGCTGGTAACAAACACACCACACACCACACACACACACACACACACACACACACACATCTTTGTGCGCTTGCAACAATTTACTAGTCAGAGATAAATATACTTTCATTCAGTTTGATCTACTTTCTATTTATCAATGAATGAAGCAAATCCCGAGGCTCTTCAGTCTTAAGTATCTAGCACATAACAGCTCCTCCCACTAGCCACTACGTGAACTGTTTCCTTACCCGTCCCAGCCATACACTATCCTTTTACGTGCAATAAATAACAATTGCACCTCCTTTCATGGGTGGTAATTGCATCATCTGCGACTGTGGGTGATAAAACCGAAACTCGGTCGCCACGACCAGGAAAAACGGAGACTCAGAGAAGAGCAAGTTGGTAAAAAACTGACCAGATATGCAAAACTGGTGGAGTCGAGGCAGTTCACCTGGGGAAGGGAGATCTGTGTGCTAGATAAACTGTACCAGGTATGATATTAGCAGACAAAAGATGAGAGTTACGAATCATATTATTGAGAATTATAGTGAGAACGTTGCAGATACGTCACTGGTGTTCAACTGAGCATGATGTTTATCCACGTAAGGAGGCCGTGATAGCTGCAGTTTTACGGGTGTACCTGACACTCAAATATATTAACCACCAAATATCTCTGAAACTTGTGTATACAATAACAATTCATTTTATATAAATGCTCGTAAATATTTTATGCATTATATTATTGTTAAATTTTAAAGTCGTCCTAGAAAAAAAATATATAAGTATATTCATTGTCTCGCCTATGAAATATTTTGGGATTAGATTTAATGGATGTTTATTGATGTGGCAGTGGAACGCACTCAACCCTCACAAGCTCCGCGCTACACCACATCGTATTCAACGTATGATACACGAGCTTGTTATACCTCTTTAATGTTTGTAAGCAACTTTTAATATGGCTACTGGACCTCTGCCCCCCAGAGAATTTCTGAAGCCTTCTCTAACAATCTTTTAAATATGATACAAATCGCTGTTGTCAGCGCCTTCAAAGAACCGTCCACGTCAGCTAATGCAACATTCAACCACCTGCCTAGGTAAGGTTAACCCATCTGGCATATAATCCATATGCCTCAAGGCAGCTTATCTCGTTCAGAAGGTTGTGATAGCCGGCCTTATGAGTGCAGAGGGTTATCACTTGCACGAGTAGAAAGGCTGACATTTCTGACTACTGTCTAGCGAGCGCTGCGGCAAAACAGAACTAGACGGATAAGAATGTGGTCGCCGGATAATGGGTTTCTAACTGCGGGTGAGAGGCAGTAACGGGGACGAAGCCCGTGATCACCATGCTGGATCACACGACCTAACACACAACACCAGATGCCATCATCTCTTACCTGATGAATATCGTACTTGGTTCCACTTCATTAGCTTATCTCTAGGTTTATTTGTCCTGAAGATTTTCGAAGCTGTGTTTGCTGTTTGGTAGATGCTGTGTTTGCTGGTTGGTAGATGCTGTGTTTGGACCGCTGTTGTTAGCACGGGATGGTTGTGGTTTTTGCTCTGAGTACTTTGTCTTCACCTGACCTGAATTTTATTTAGTTTACAACTCTTATATACAACCGAACTCTGTAATGGGACTGAAATATATTTTTATTGCATGAACTTACACAAAACTAAACACTGCATTTCACAAATGACCACTCATGGAGGGGAAACCCTAAGACAATTTTCCGGACCATCCTGGACCAAACCAACTGGGTTACTTGTGAATTGCTCATGCCACAGCACTGTGACCTTCATTCCGAAGCATACGTGATAGTATAAGAAATCTTTTCAGCCTTACAGAGTCAGCACATCTCACCAGCGTCTTATCTGTAATAGTTACCGAAACACAAGTTTGATTAGGGTGATACGTCTTCATTATTATATATATATATATATATATATATATATATATATATATATATATATATATATATATATATATATATATATATATTTTTTTTTCAACAAGTCGGCCGTCTGCCACCGAGGCAGGGTGACCCAAAAAAAGAAAATCCCCAAAAGAAAATACTTTCATCCTCATTCAACACTTTCACCACACTCATACATAATCACTGTCTTTGCAGAGGCGCTCAGATACGACAGTTGAGAATAGTCCCTCCCAGCTGTCACTATCCCAGACCCCTCCTTTAAAGTGCAGGCATTGTACTTCCCATTTCCAGGACTCAAGTCAAACTAAATCAATTAACTGGTTTCCTGAATCCCTTCACAAAACGTTACCCTGCTCACACTCCAACAGATCGTCATGTCCCAAAACCATTCGTCTCCATTCACTCCTATCTAACACGCTCACACATGCTTGCATATATATATATATATATATATATATATATATATATATATATATATATATATATATATACAAAAAGATCACAGTAAACAGGTGATATCAAAATATCAAGACACACTATGAAAATAGAGGAATTCAGATTTGACTACTCACATTATCAAGGAACTATGATAATGTGAGTAGTCACAAAGCGCTTGAATTCTCTATTTTCATAGTGGTTTCTTGCATATATATATATATATATATATATATATATATATATATATATATATATATATATAATATATATATATATATATATATATATATATATATATATATATATTATCTTTTGTACCATATTATGTAATAAAATATATATATATATATATATATATATATATATATATATATATATATATATATATATATATATATATATATATAATGATTTTACAGAATTTGTAAAAATAGCAAGTTAAGAATAATGAATTCATTTATTTGTTTATTTATTTAAGATAGCAAAGTTAGAGGTAACATAAAGCCATTAGAGTTGGCCAGTATTAAAAAAAAGATGTAAAAATCACACTCCATTCAACTCACCTGGCTTAAGTAAACAAGGGAGTTGGACTTTGCCAGTCACCACTAACATGAGCATCATCCAGCAGGCGGAGAGATAAAGGCAGCATCCTTAGCGTCTGTGACATCAAGTGAAACTCAACGAGATTCTTCCCTCAGTGCTCCTCTGTCACTCTCAGCTGACACACACACACACACACACACACACACACACACACACACACACACACCTTTAGCTTCAACAAATCTAATTCATGTATGACAACCTTCCTTTGTAGTTCATATAACCTTTTGTAGTTAATGAAGCATAATGCTTCATGTACTACAAATATAGGTAGAATATAGTTTGGTTGTTCAGGTATCATAAAGCTGCCCAGTCCATCTATTACGTGAAGTTTAGCACGCAAGAGATGTTTCAAATGAACGTGTGTGCTGCACCGGGTCATTAACTAAAATTACCAGAAATGAAGAATCGTCATTAAAGTATCAAACCTAAATAATTATCATAATAGAAATTATTTTAACTTGTTCTAAGTGCCTGTATTCCCTCAGTTTTCTCATTTTTTTCGTAACCATCGTCAAAAATAACGTAAAATTCTAATTTCTTTCGGAAAACTTCTTGCAGCAAAAACAAATATGAAGGTGAAGTAGATCAATGTCAATTATGAATAAGAACTTACGTGTATACAATTATAAACAGAGCAAATACATCTGTCTTATTTAGTGGCCCTTTTGTTGTTGATGTTTATTAATGATGATGCTGAAACAATGTTTTTATTTTGTAGACACAGTCACATATGTTATCACCTACATCGACTGAAGGACATAAACTAATTTTTCAAGGTGTTGACCAGTAAGCCACCGGAAGGTCTTGGTCAGATCACCAAAAAGCTCCAGTGGCTGGTCACATGACTAAGACCCGCTCCAGGAAATAATTGTCCTGTTTCCTGACAAATCTCACCTAACCTGACCTTGCTTGCATCGAGACGGTTTCTAGGCTTTGCTCATATGTGTAAAAGGTTTTGGAAAAACCGTCTCACGTAAATAGATGGTGGCAGCAGCTGGTACGATAACCCAGAACACGACTGAGCCAGAATGTCCAATTAACTGTACATGCAGTGAAACTGAACATAGATACTGAACGAGTAAGGATGACGGAGAACGAAGCGTTCAGAAGAAAGTGTCTCACATCACTAACATACACAGCAGTAAAACGAACAGGATTTTTTACAGCAAAAATGTTTTTTCAATATCTTTCATAAAAGTTTTGAATTATTAAGTGTGTCTCATACCTCTAGCTTTGCTTGTCCGTACCCCCAGGAGATACAGGTACCCTTGTTAGGATCCCTAGGGAAACGGTAGGTACAGTAATCAGGTTTTATACAGTGAAGGTGAGGGCTGTTCTAGTTGCTTTCTGGATCAAGAGCCCTACTCCAGGATCAAGGCACTCTCGTTAAAAGGAATAAAAATTTAGAGTGCAACACCTGGGAATCTTCACTAATGAGAGGTTTAGCCAACCATTGGCTTCTTCTCCCTCAAGGCAGACACTCCTCCGGTATTTATTCTGTGTAATGGATTGAAAAACGTCTCCTCAATAAAAATACTTTGGTGCTACACGTGTGACTTACTCATCAACTTATCGCTATTGTATACCATTAATATAATAACTGATCCGCTCTGGGGTATAAAACTGCTCTGACACACCCTGGGGTATAAAACTGCTCTGACCCACCCTGGGGTATAAAACTGCTCTGACCCTCCTTGGGGTATAAAACTGCTCTGATCCTAAGGTCTAAGACTGTTCTGCTCCAGGGGAAAGTTCGGGTAAAGTATTCAGGTGTAAAAAAACAATCTTGCTGACGATAAACGTTCCAAGCAACAACAAAGT
Organism: Cherax destructor; assembly: GCA_009830355.1. NCBI lineage: Eukaryota > Metazoa > Arthropoda > Malacostraca > Decapoda > Parastacidae > Cherax > Cherax destructor. The sequence goes on along the minus strand of WNWK01001458.1, from coordinate 79,005 downwards.
TAACCTAGGAATAGTGCCGTCAGTATGTTGTGGGAGAGGTCAACCCATCACCCGTCCCTCGATACCGCTATCCTGTCCTATCTCCCTCTCTGCCTTTCTTCTTTATTTACTCTATCCCTCTCTTCTAGCCTTCTTTATCCGCTCTCACTACCCTCCTCCATCCTTCCGTCCCTTGTTCATACTTTTTTTTATTCCCTGCCGTCTTTCCTTCCCTTTTCCATTCTTTATTTCCTCGCTCCTCGCCTTTCACTATTATTCTCATTCTCGCAACATCAGTGTCATGTATCAACACAGCGAGCGGTGGAGCAACATGCACGATACACAATCATCAAAGTACACAATGCAGGATACACCATCACACAGTCATGAAGATGCAAGCAGCGATACAAGCGAGACTGACAGCTAAATGAATACAGAATCAACTATACACATGACAGGCAGTGCCACACAGCCTTCTATCAGTCTTCAACCTTATACCCATACGTGTCCTGAAACTGTGTGTGTGTGTGTGTGTGGAGTCAGCTTGCAGCTCAGACAAGGAGGCTGATTTCAAGACGGATCAGCAAATACTTAATTCAGGAATTTGCAAGCTTTCGTGCCATCGAGTCAGCACATTCCAACAGCCTTGGCTCTTTTTTATGAGCAGAATATTAAATTTAACTCATTAAAACTACTCTGGGGGAGAGAGAATGTTGCTTGGTCATATACAGCAGCAATAATATGAGCACTGTGCGTGGCTGAGCTGGTCTCTCAATTCACAGTGAATGAAGGTGGCAGTCTGGCTCTGTGTGGTCTCTCCGATCTCTCTCTGCGGTCTCTGTGATCTATATCTCTGCGGTCTCTCTGCGGTCTGAACTCTTCATCCACCGTCCCTCCATTACTAATCATCACGTTATCGCCACGATCACATAGTTATCGTCATCATCATCCCTTTCACATTGTATCATTATCATGCGATTGCAACATGACAGTAAGATAGGCTAATCATGGCGGAGATCTGATTGACTTAAGCGCCATGTGTAGTATTCACCTGGATACACAGGTATCGCACATGTCTTACTGATCAATGACATGACAAAATACACTTAGAGAAGACACTGCTTGTACTTACTAGGGGTTCCTCAAGGATCAGTATTTGCACCGATGTTTCTAATATATATATATATATATATATATATATATTCTATATGAACTTTATTAATAGAGAGAATGCACTGACAGAAAACACAAACATGAATACATTGGTACAAAATATCAAAGAATATGAATCTCCTCCAACTCCTCCGAAGCCGGACGTGAGCCCAGTATGCAGTGTGCATTTCCCCTCTGGATGGCCACGATGAGGCGCTGGAACATGAAAGTGGCCGCCCTAGGATCCCTGGTGGTGTCGATGAGTCTGGAACTCAGCTCTTTAAGCAAACGTGTGGCATTTTTTTCCCCATGATCCCAAGGTCTCTGATCCCAGATGGATGATGAAATTTTAATGGAGACAAACAATACAAAATACAAGTGGAATGAAATGCGGTACCTTACGGTGTCAATAAAGAATCGCATTATATTGCATCTGTCTCTTTTTTTTCCATGGATATTAGTGTTGAGAAGCTGCTTCAACGGGAGGAGGGGGCGGGGTTGTCTTGATGTTGGTGAGAGCTCTTGACTCCAGGGGTTGGAGCTACCGCCGTATTCTTGATTGGATCAATCATGATTATCTTCTAGACACCAAGAAGCGTTGTGCAACCGGAACTCCCTTAGCTAATAATAATATTCATAACAATAGTAATAATAACAGTAATAATAATGAGAAACGCCATGACGTAGAAATGGGAAAGTGAAATCATGCCACATGAAGCTAACTGAATGAACAAGGCTAGAATACATGTCCAATACTTTGGTATCTTTGTTTCCGAAACGTTCCGCCTACACAGTAGGCTTCTTCAGGCGAATACACAGGTGACTGAAATAGAAGACAGCAGAAGACCACTAAGGTAGGCGAAACGTTTCGGAAATTTAAATACCAAAGTACTGCGTATGTGTCTCATTAACTTGTCGGTATTGTATACAGTTATTTTAATGCTAATTATGATCAATATTGAAATGGTCAGAGAGAGAGAGAGAGAGAGAGAGAGAGAGAGAGAGAGAGAGAGAGAGAGAGAGAGAGAGAGAGAGAGAGAGAGAGATCCAGGAGAGCTCAGAGAGAGACGAAGATCACACCTCATGCAAAGATTGGAATATCTGTGGATACCATCGTATATTTATCATCAGATGCTTGACTGAAGTGATGGATTGGCTGTCAACTAGTAATTTGAGGATAATAATGCGAGAAAGAACTTCAGTTGAACTTCACTGTCGGCACCTTAGAAAATCTATAAATGGAAAAAAAGTGAAATATTTAGGGCTGCTATCTGGCGATCAATAGAACTAGCAGTCAGTAGGTACCGCAGTCAGTAGGTACCTGGGATGTGAAGCATATACAGGCGATAGAAGTTCATAGGGAAATAATTGTAATAACGAAGATGAGAAATAAGGAGCGCGCTCATCCTGTTGCTAGAATATGTGTAAGTAAGTTTATTCAGGTATACACAAAAACAGTTACATAGATTATCATACATAGCAGCATATGTGTAGAGAACCTAGGATAACCCAAAAAGTCAGACAGAGTGACTTATTTCCAATGGGGTCCTTTAAGTAACTTAATATTATACACTGTAAGAGTTATATGTTATTATACTATAAAGGATATATACTACGAATAAGGTAAAGAGTTATTTACATTTACATGTGTGTTAGATAAAAAAAAAAAAAAAAATTCTCCTCCCTTTCTGTCCCTACATTCATTAGGTACCTTTTGGTTTTCTTCAACTGGCTCATGCTATGACTGGCGTTGACATGTGCAGGCAGTCTGTTCCAATCCTTTATTGCTGTACAATAAAAGGTGTTTGAAGCCTGGCCACTGACTGTGGGTACTACAAAGTTGTGCTCTCTTCCCCTAGTACTATGACTGCTTTGGTTCCCAGCCTTGACAAAATTGGCAGCAAGATATTCTGGACACTGTTTGTGAGCAATTTTATAAACTTGATTTAACTTAAGTTGTTTTACTCTGTCTTCAATATTCAGCATATCCAATTGTTGTAATTCATCCTGGCCTACATGTGCTCTTGGTCCCAGGTCTAGGATGAATCTTACCATTTTGTTCTGGGTGATTTGCAGCTTATCTTTCATATGACATTGTATAAGGGCTAGACATAGGGTCCTGCGAGCCTCAGTAGGTAGACACTGTGCTTGTCTGTAGAGGAACTTCAGTCTGGCATTCACTTTCTTTACTACACTGTTCCCTATCAATTCTCCTGACATGCATGAGTCAAAGGGGATTCCCAGATATTTTACTGAGGAAACTGAAGTGATGGATTCCCTATTACACCGGACATTAAAATTATTTACCCTTCTCAGTTTATATTTCGTGCCAAAGAGTATGGCTTCTGTTTTTCCGAGGTGTAATGATAGTTTGTTGTCTACTAACCATTTGCTGCACACACCCACGTGACACACACACACACACAGTGCGCAAACACACATACGCATACGCACTGGCCCAGTAGCGGCCAGTGAAGAGGCGGGGCCAGGAGCTATGAATCGACCCCTGCAACCACAACTAGGTGAGTACAACTAGATGAGTACAACTAGGTGAGTACAACTAGGTGAGTACAACTAGGTGAGTACACATATACACACACACATATACACACACATATACACACACACATATACACACACAAACGTACACACAAACGTACACAAATATACACACACAAACGTACACACACACGCACACACACATGGAAAAAGATCTTGGAGTGAGTATAACACCAGGCACATCTCCTGAGGCGCACATTAACCAAATAACTGCTGCAGCATGCGGAACCCTGTACACTGTGTACGTTAGGCCCATACTTGAGTACGCAGCACCAGTTTGGAACCCACACCTAGCCAAGCACATAAAGAATCTAAAGAAAGTGCAAAGGTTTGCAACACGACTAGTCCCGGAGCTAAGGGGTATGTCCTACGAGGAAAGGTTAAGGGAAATCGACCTGACGACACTGGAGGACAGGAGAGTAAGGGGGGACATGATAACGACATATAAAATACTGAGAGGAATTGACAAAGTGGACAGAGACAGAATGTTCCAGAGATGGGACACAGCAACAAGGGGGCACAGCTGGAAGTTGAAGACTCAGATGAATCACAGGGATGTTAGGAAGTATTTCTTCAGTCACGGAGTGGTCAGGAAGTGGAATAGCTTGGGAAGCGATTTAGTGGAGGCAGGATCCATTCATACCTTTAAGAAGAGGTATGATAAGGTTCATGGCGAAGGGAGAGAAACCCATTAGCGGCCAGTGAAGAGGCAGGGCCAGGAGCTATGAATCGACCCCTGCAACCACAACTAGGTGAGAACAACTAGGTGAGTACACACACATTATTATATATATATATATATATATATATATATATATATATATATATATATATATATATATATATATATATATGATACATGTATGTGTACATGTATACATTGTGCGCGCAAAAAATATATATATAGAGTAAAGAATACTTTTTTGGTTAAAGACTTATCTATTAGTGGATGTAAATGCCCTTAAGAAGCAAGTTGAGCCTTCAGTATCTGCCAGAAGTGGCAGCAGGAGTCGAGCCATCATTCCTGAATAATTCATGACAGGTTTTTTTTCTTTATTAGCAATGCAAATGTTGACAAGCAGTGAATCCGGCCAGGCACGATAATAAAGTGACCCACGTACGATAATTGATGCTCCATAATACCTGATATGCTCCTGCCTGTCTCTTGTTTTGGCTGGCTTTTGTCCGGTCTGCATTTGAGGGTCATTTGAATGCCATCAGACTGATGATGGTAACAATAAAAGCTTTTCCTGATACAAGAGTCAATTGCAAAGATACCAAAAATGGACGGGAATTTTCGTTTACGAGAATGCTTGTGTAATGTTGGTGTGGGTGGCAGTGATGGGTGGGGCTGCCAGACGTGGCCCCGGTAATGACCAGCTAGTACAAGTTGTTCCAATCTTACCCCCAAACCGGGTACCGGTTTCAATTGACACCTTTTGTGGAAGTTGATCGCTCTTGTTTTTTTTTAACTTCTCAAAGAGTCTGGCTTTATCAGCCAGTCAGGCTTGTCTCAGTGTATACGTGTTTGCATAGATGGTTTCTGGTGGTGTTCAAGTGTTGATCTCAGGCTGGTGTGTTGCATATATATATATATATATATATATATATATATATATATATATATATATATATATATATACATTATATGTGTCATGCCGAATAGGTAAAACTGGTCAGTTAGTAAGAACTCGTTTAAAATTAAGTCCTTTCTAAAATTTTCTCTATCACGTTTAAAGATATATTTTTTTCATTTACGTTAATGTAAAAATTAATAATTTTGTATCAAAAGTACCTTAGAAAACTTACCTAACCTTATTATAACAAGCGCAATTTAATTTAGGCTAATCCAACTAAATATATTTTAGATAAGTTTACAATAATTTAATAATAAACGAAACACAATTAAATATATTTTTTTCGTTAGGTTCAGAATTATTTTTGCCAAATTATTGCATACACAAATTTTCGCTTGTCTTATTCGGCAAGAAGAGAGTTGCTATTTAAACCAAAATCGCAAGTTTTACCTATTCGGCACGACACACACACAGATTTCCTTACACCCGACCTAACTTAGTATTATTCATTAACTATCAAATACTTTATTCTCATGATGTTTAGACTGATTTTCGTGAAGTTAAAGCAAGAATGAATTTAAGCTCGGCTTCTTTGGCGAAACGATCCTTAATGAATAATCCAAGTCTACAATGTCTTCCTCCCCTCCCCCCCCCTCCTCATCCTCCTCCAAAAAGGGAGGTCACCGATAAAAATATATGTATGCCGTGATGCCCCTTTTACATGATTCTGACCTCGGTAAGTTCAGGGTAAGAATTCATTCCTAAACAATCAGTTCGTTAGGTCACATGAATTGAGATGTCCACTCCTGGCAAATCAGCTATTAAGTGAGCGATGGTGAACATGTTTTCTTCTTTTGGTAATCGTATCTTGGTAAGAAACGGTCGACAAAGTAAAAAAAAAAAGAATCAGATTGTCGGGTTTTTCTTTTTGTAAGAGTTTGAAGAATAATAACCTTCACAATACTGGGATGGAATAATTCAGATGTTACCCTGAGTGCCAGGTTGTTTGATCGTGAGAGTTTTAGAGCGGCGTCGCTGACACGTTCCCTCAGCGCTGATGCCACAACCCATCAAAACCTCTTTATCTCTCATAGTTTCCTCAGCGTATTATCCAACCTCGACCTCACTTGTGTTCTTTATGAAAGTTGAACTTTTTAAAACATTAATTAGGTTGGGCTATTTTGCGTATGCTTTTGGAGATATTCTGAATGTTGCTTACAGTTTGTACACTTTTGTTATTAACATCGAGAGGTGTATATCTCTCAGTATATACACTTAGGAATTTCGAGTGTTCTTGATTAGCAGTGAACAAATGACATACGGCTAATGACCTTCGTGTAGGAGGTAGGCTTCAACCCCCTATTAACCAAGTCACTGTAAAATGCCTTTAATTCTTTTTTCAACCAGACTGCAATCCATTACCGGTCTTCTCTAAAATCCCAATTATGGTTACTTTGCTCTTAAGACTGAACTCAACAAGCAACATATTTGACCAGGTTTACAGCCTGCTAAATTCATCATGGAGGTTTTTAATTCCCTCTAGTTATAGTTCTCATTAGTATCATATGATCGACAGAAGCAGCAGCATATTTGGACTGCAGCTGTCGTTGGTACTCCGCCAACTTTCTATCATAAAACCAGCCATAAAACCTTCTGAGGTACTGTTGATACTGCACGTTCTCACTAGCCCTTTCCCACAACAAGAACAAATACTGTAACTGAAGCCATGTGTGATGTCACTGCTACCCCAGCAGTGACTGTACTCTGCTACCCCAGCAGTGACTGTACTCTGCTACCCCAGCAGTGACTGTACTCTGCTACCCCAGGAGTGACTGTACTCTGCTACCCCAGGAGTGACTGTACTCTGCTATCCCAGGAGTGACTGTACTCTGCTACCCCAGCAGTGACTACTCTGCTACCCCAGCAGTGACTGTACTCTGCTACCCCAGCAGTGACTGTACTCTGCTACCCCAGGAGTGACTGTACTCTGCTACCCCAGGAGTGACTGTACTCTGCTATCCCAGGAGTGACTGTACTCTGCTACCCCAGCAGTGACTGTACTCTGCTACCCCAGCAGTGACTGCACTCTGCTACCCCAGGAGTGACTGTACTCTGCTACCCCAGCAGTGACTGTACTCTGCTACCCCAGCAGTGACTGTACTCTGCTACCCCAGCAGTGACTGTACTCTGCTACCCCAGGAGTGACTGTACTCTGCTACCCCAGGAGTGACTGTACTCTGCTATCCCAGGAGTGACTGTACTCTGCTACCCAGCAGTGACTGTACTCTGCTACCCCAGCAGTGACTGTACTCTGCTACCCCAGCAGTGACTGTACTCTGCTACCCCAGGAGTGACTGTACTCTGCTATCCAAGGAGTGACTGTACTCTGCTACACCAGCAGTGACTGTACTCTGCTACCCCAGGAGTGACTGTACTCTGCTACCCCAGGAGTGACTGCACTCTGCTACCCCAGGAGTGACTGTACTCTGCTACCCCAGAAGTGACTGTACTCTGCTACCCCAGGAGTGACTGTACTCTGCTACCCCAGGAGTGACTGTACTCTGCTACCCCAGGAGTGACTGTACTCTGCTACCCCAGGAGTGACTGTACTCTGCTACCCCAGAAGTGACTGTACTCTGCTACCCCAGGAGTGACTGTACTCTGCTACCCCAGCAGTGACTGTACTCTGCTACCCCAGGAGTGACTGCACTCTGCTACCCCAGCAGTGACTGTACTCTGCTACCCCAGGAGTGACTGCACTCTGCTACCCCAGCAGTGACTGTACTCTGCTACCCCAGGAGTGACTGCACTCTGCTACCCCAGGAGTGACTACTCTGCTACCCCAGGAGTGACTGTACTCTGCTACCCCAGGAGTGACTGTACTCTGCTACCCCAGGAGTGACTGTACTCTGCTACCCCAGGAGTGACTGTACTCTGCTACCCCAGGAGTGACTGTACTCTGCTACCCCAGGAGTGACTGTACTCTGCTACCCCAGGAGTGACTGTACTCTGCTACCCCAGGAGTGACTGTACTCTGCTACCCCAGGAGTGACTGTACTCTGCTACCCCAGGAGTGACTGTACTCTGCTACCCCAGGAGTGACTGTACTCTGCTACCCCAGGAGTGACTGTACTCTGCTACCCCAGGAGTGACTGTACTCTGCTATCCCAGAAGTGACTGTACTCTGCTACCCCAGGAGTGACTGTACTCTGCTACCCCAGGAGTGACTGTACTCTGCTATCCCAGAAGTGACTGTACTCTGCTACCCCAGGAGTGACTGTACTCTGCTACCCCAGGAGTGACTGCACTCTGCTACCCCAGGAGTGACTGTACTCTGCTACCCCAGGAGTGACTGCACTCTGCTACCCCAGGAGTGACTGTACACTGCTACCCCAGGAGTGACTGTACTGTGATTACTACACCAGGTATGAATATACTGTGACTGTTGCACCAGCAGTGAATGTACTGTGACTGTTACACCAGCAGTGAATGTACTGTGATTGCTACACCAGCAGTGAATATACTGTCACTGCTACACCAGCAGTGAATGTACTATGACTGCTAACCAGCAGTGAATGTACTATGCTACACCAGCAGTGAATGTACTGTCACTGCTACACCATCAGTGAATGTACTATGACTGCTACACCAGCAGTGAATGTACTGTGACCCCCTACACCAGCAGTGAATGTTCTTTGAATGTTACATAAGGAGTGAATGTACAATGAATGTTACATAAGGAGTGAATGTACAACGAATGTTTCACACGGAGTCAGTTTTTCACAACCACAATATCAAACAACATTGTCCAGTAAACAGTCGTGTGAGAAACAACATGCAAATCAAACATTCCTTCCCTGTTGAAACGTAAACATTGACAAGTGTTTGTAAAACATTTACAACAAACACTGACTAACATGTCTGTAGCTAACATGTCTGTAGCTAACATGTCTGTAGTTAACTAACATGTCTGTAGTTAACTAACATGTCTGTAGTTAACTAACATGTCTGTAGTTAACTAACATGTCTGTAGTTAACTAACATGTCTGTAGCTAACATGTCTGTAGCTAACATGTCTGTAGCTAACATGTCTGTAGCTAACATGTCTGTAGTTAACATGTCTGTAGTTAACATGTCTGTAGTTAACATGTCTGTAGTTAACATGTCTGTAGTTAACATGTCTGTAGTTAACATGCAGCTGTAGGTTAATGACTGTTAACCGAATCGAACCGAAATCTAGCCGAACCAAACAAACTCTAACAGAACTCTACCCATATTATTGTATTTTTCTAGGTTTCAGAGCAGTTAGAGGCATTTTCTGACATCACTTTTTTAGCTAAAATGTGTCGATTATCACAATTTTAATCGACACAGAAGACAATTTACGATTTACCTAACTTAACTTAATCTAAAATTAATTCAGGTATGAGAGACAGTGGCATCATCAAGGACCCCAAAAAGGGTTCTTGATGCATGGAACCGGAGTCACCCTCCCCCCTTCCTCAAGTTCTTTACAATCAAAATGACTATTTTCCCTAGGTGCTGTGTGGTTCTTACGGGTTTAGGGCTTTCCCAATAATTAAATAATAATAATATAATATAATTGAGAGGTAGTCTAACAACCTTGAAGCAGTAAGCTTGAGGCAGTAAGCTTGAGGCAGTAAGCTTGAGGCAGTAAGCTTGAGGCAGTCAGTTCCACAGCTTTGATGAAGTAATTCTGAGGTAGTCAGTCCCTCAACAATAACGATAACAACAACGACAGCGCTTGTAAATGTTTTGGGGCTAAAACAATAATATGATATTTTTAAGGCAATAGATAAGATTTTATTTTCCATTCTAGAAAGAATGAGAGAAACGTTTTAGTAAAACGTTGCCTGGTAGGTTTTTACTCGGTCCGAAAGTGTTGATTACGTAATCTTTATTGATGGCAGACTGGGGAAGGTTTGGCTTCGTGCTTCCCGGTGAGTGGGAGACCCGGAATAACGTTTTAATGTTGTACCAATCTCTTCCTTATGCTAATGTGGGATACCGGAGACATGTTTTAAGATAGTTTCTCCTGTGGTATCATTCAAACTTTCCTATCTTCCTCCTCTCTCTCTCTCTCTCTCTCTCTCTCTCTCTCTCTCTCTCTCTCTCTCTCTCTCTTTCGTTGTTGAAGAGGCAAGTGTTTTTATGAGTGAAAAGGCGTGTGTGATACGTCTCGTGTGTGATACGTCTCGTGTGTGATACGTCTCGTGTGTGATACGTCTCGTGTGTGATACGTCTCGTGTGTGATACGTCTCGTGTGTGATACGTCTCGTGTGTGATACGTCTCGTGTGTGATACGTCTCGTGTGTGATACGTCTCGTGTGTGATACGTCTCGTGTGTGATACGTCTCGTGTGTGATACGTCTCGTGTGTGATACGTCTCGTGTGTGATACGTCTCGTGTGTGATACGTCTCGTGTGTGATACGTCTCGTGTGTGATACGTCTCGTGTGTGATACGTCTCGTGTGTGATACGTCTCGTGTGTGATACGTCTCGTGTGTGATACGTCTCGTGTGTGATACGTCTCGTGTGTGAACTCTGCCCAGCGGTGTAAATTAAACACGCCACGCCTTTCTACTCGGTCCTGGGTGGGGGAGAGAGAGGGAGGGGATGTGAGAAAGGAAGATTTATCCCCTTACGGTATGCCAGGATACCCCTTCCCAGTCGCATGTGGTATGTCAGGATACTCCCGCCGTGTGGTATGCCAGGACACCCCCTCCGCGTGGTATTCCAGGACACCCCTGCCGTGTGGTATGCCAGGACACCCCCTCCGCGTGGTATTCCAGGACACCCCCTCCGCGTTGTATTCCAGGACACCCCCTCCGCGTGGTATTCCAGGACACCCTCCGCGTGGTATGCCAGGACACCCCCACCGTGTGGTATGCCAGGACACCCCCTCCGTGTGGTATGCCAGAACACCCCCTCCGCGTGGTATTCCAGGACACCCCCTCCGTGTGGTATTCCAGGACACCCCTGCCGTGTGGTATGCCAGGAAACCCCCTCCGCTTATTATGCCAGGACACCCTCCGCGTTGTATTCCAGGACACCCTCCGCGTGGTATGCCAGGACACCCCCCGTGTGGTATGCCAGGACACCCTCCGTGTGGTATGCCAGAACACCCTCCGCATGGTATTCCAGGACACCCCTCCGCGTGGTATTCCAGGACACCCTGCCGTGTGGTATGCCAGGAAACCCCTCCGCTTATTATGCCAGGACACCCTCCGCGTTGTATTCCAGGACACCCTCCGCGTGGTATTCCAGGACACCCCCTCCGCGTGGTATGCCAGGACACCCCCACCGTGTAGTATGCCAGGACACCCCCTCCGTGTGGTATGCCAGGACATCCCCTCCGTGGGGTATGCCAGGACACCCTCTCCATGTGGAATGCTAGGACACCCCCGCAGTGTGGAATGCCAGGACACCCCCGCAGTGTGGAATGCCAGGACACCCCCTCCGTGTGGTATGCCAGGACACCCCGCTGTGTAGTATGCCAGGACACCCTCCGTGTGGTATGCCAGGATACCTCCGTGTGGTATGCCAGGACACCTCCGTGTGGTATGCCAGGACACCCCCTCCGTGTGGTATGCCAGGACACCCCCTCCGTGTGGTATGCCAGGACACCCCCTCCGTGTGGTATGCCAGGACACCCCCTCCGTGTGGTATGCCAGGACACCCCCTCCGTGTGGTATGCCAGGACACCCCCTCCGTGTGGTATGCCAGGACACCCCCTCCGTGTGGTATGCCAGCACACCCCCTCCGTGTGGTATGCCAGCACACCCCCTCCGTGTGGTATGCCAGCACACCCCCTCCGTGTGGTATGCCAGCACACCCCCTCCGTGTGGTATGCCAGCACACCCCCTCCGTGTGGTATGCCAGCACACCCCCGCCGTGTGGTATGCCAGGACACCTCCGCCGTGCGGTATGCCAGGACACCCCCGCAGTGTTTTATGCCAGGACACCCCCCGCAGTGTTTTATGCCAGGACACCCCCGCAGTGTTTTATGCCAGGACACCCCCGCAGTGTGGCATGCCAGGACACCCCCGCAGTGTGGCATGCCAGGACACCGCAGTGTGGCATGCCAGGACACCCCCGCAGTGTGGCATGCCAGGACACCCCCGCAGTGTGGCATGCCAGGACACCCCCGCAGTGTGGCATGCCAGGACACCCCCGCAGTGTGGCATGCCAGGACACCCCCGCAGTGTGGCATGCCAGGACACCCCCGCAGTGTGGCATGCCAGGACACCCCCGCAGTGTGGCATGCCAGGACACCCCGCAGTGTGGCATGCCAGGACACCCCCGCAGTGTGGCATGCCAGGACACCCCCGCAGTGTGGCATGCCAGGATACCTCCGTCCCATGTAATGAGTTCATGATTGCTTCCTACTTACCTCACCCACTGTGAAATACCTTTTGAAAACGTCCATTTTCCAAAGTATTATATCATTAATTTATATAAAACGCTAAACCCATGTGGGTTATTTAGCTCAAAACGTGGTGAAGGCTTGATCCTCCGTCTGAAAAGCGCGCGTGACACGCGCTTAGTATTATATCATATTCGTATTCAATACCGGCAAGTAGGTGCAGCAGCTGTGGATATTTATTGTCGAAACGTCTCACTGACTGTGGCTTGCTCATTTCGCCCCTGTGGTTACCTGTACACTGCTTCCTCTTCACCTCTGTCAACAACTGTTTCCTTGCAGTATAGTGCTGAATGACTCGTATGGTTTAGCGCTTCATGAATAATAACAACAATAGTAGTAGTAGTAATTAATATTTCGCCTGCTCAGCAGAATTCTTCAGTCGCATACTGGGTGACAATAAACGGAGATAGCAGATGCATGGAGAGGTAAATCTGAGGTAATCAGTCCCTCAGAATTACAGATATAAGAAGTATTTTTATATACGCAGTTCGACCTGGCCAGAGGCTTTTGTGTTGACTGCCTGTTCAACCATACTGTTGCTGTTGCGGCAACACGAGTGTCGCAACCGTGTTGCTCACTCTCCGTATTACATGCCAGCACCACGGTTCGAGTCCTCGTCCATTCTTCCGTTTTCACAGATAATCTTGAGTTTATGAAACTAATTAGTAAGCTAATACACGCTTTTGATTAGTTTATATTACTTAAACTAATTCAGCCTGACGTAGCCTTACCTAAACTAACTTGTAAACGTTAAGAAATTGACGCAGGAGACGTCGTGAGAAAGTGATCGTAATTAAGATTAGGATAAGTGTGGGTGTGGTAGGTGGGCAAGTTGAGGGCGGTGGGCGTAGTGAGGGTGTGGTTGGAACCATTGATGGGCGGAATCATTGCGTGGGCGTTCGTTGGCACATGGGCGAGATAAGGGTGTGGGCGGGATGAGTGTAAGCGGGATAAGGGCGTGGGCGTTAGCCGAGACGTGGGCGGGATCAGGGCGTGGGCGTCGGCCGAGACGTGGGCGGGAGTTAGGGGCGTGGAATGCTAACAGGGGCGTAGGTTCAGGACGAGGCAGCTGTAAAATATATCTACCATTATTGTCAATATGTTGGCATTTCCCCCCCCCCTACCTCCCCCTTCCCTACCTCCCCTTCCCCTCCTTTGCTTAACCTCCCCAAGGACGAGAATACTAGCATATCACAAGGAAGCAAAGTAAGCTATTGTTTCCACTATGTTACTATCACATGCAATAGGGGATCAACACAGTGCAGTTGCACTCAATTTCGTTTAATAAAAAGGAGAGAAAGGGATTTTAAAGGGGCATTTGTCGAAGAAAAAATCCTCTTCAGCAATTGGAGAGGCACTGATGCTTCCATCACACACGAGTGACGAACTCCTCCCAGCACTCGCATGGAAAACAAACACCTTCCAGCATACGAAGGTGACACAAACTCCTCCAAGCACACTCATGGAGAAGTGTACATAACCACATGTTTATGTGTTGTTTACACCTGGCCGTGGGTAGCAATCAGACACGCCGGGATCAATTTTCGGGAGATTCTTCTCCAATGAAGCAGAGTAACAATGCGTGTTGTACCTTATACAGTGGGTGGAGCTCTGTACCCGGGCTCAGGTATTTTGTAAACATTGCTTCTACTCCCAAAGTTATTTTATACTTTTGTTTATACGTGTGTTTCTGTATGCAGGGTTTGTATGTATGTATAGTGAGATGAAATTTTACCATGTAGTGAAAATAACATATTGATCTTCAGATTCTCCACACACAGAACACACACACACAGATCACACACACACACACACACACACACACACACACACACACAATGCTGCCACATTCTTGAATTAATTATTCCCAGAATACAATAATGTGAGAGAGCAAGAGAGGCGATTTGGATTCCCCTGACATACCAGGGTTTTAATACTGGAATGTGTGTGCGTGTGTGCGTGCTCGCGCGTGTGCGAGTACGTGTGTGCATACGCGCCTCAGTGAAAGTTTTTGAACTTTTCTGAAAAGTCTTGTTTACATTTGGTTCGTTTTTAAATTTTAACAAGCATATAAACCTAACCTTTAATACGGAAAAGAATGGTTAAACCAACGTAACGTAAGGTCATCATTACTAGAGTAATAAGGAGGTGCTAAACTCCCACAGGAAATGCAACACCTGGGGAATGAGGATATATATGTGCGTGCGTGTGTGCCGAATAGGTAAAACTTGCTATTTTGGCTTAAATAACAACGCTCTTCTTGCCGAATAAGACAAGGGAAACTCTGTGTATGCAATAATTTGGCAAAAATCATTCTGAGCCTAACGAAAAAAATATATTTCATTGTGTTTGTTTATTATTAAATTATTGTAAACTTATCTAAAATATATTTAGTTGGATTAGGCTAAATTAAATTGCGCTTCATATAATGAGGTTAGGCAATATTTCTAAGGTTCTTTTGGTACAAAATTATTATTTTTTACATTAACATAAATGAAAAAATATATATACGTATCTTTAAACGTATAAGAGAAAATTTCAGAAAGGACTTAATTTTAAATGAGTTCTTGCTAATTGACCAGTGTTACCTATTTGGCACGACATATATATATATATATATATATATATATATATATATATATATATATATATATATATATATATATATATATATATATATATATATATATATATATTATGTGTATATCACTCGTACATTTTGTTTTCTTGATATAGTGGTGTTGAGGACTCGCCATACATGTACATAGAATTAAATTGCAAAATATGTATAGGACAACGTTTCACTCCTCTGTGTAGGGCTTTATCACAAGTCGATAAAGCTCTTCACAGGGCAAAACTTTGTTCCAACACAGCACTTGTATCCAGTCCAGCAACTGTGTTAGTAGCAACTCTTGTTTAGAGCCCAAGCGAGTCGCTCAACCTCACCAGCGTCGGT
This sequence comes from Cherax destructor, assembly GCA_009830355.1. Taxonomy (NCBI): domain Eukaryota; kingdom Metazoa; phylum Arthropoda; class Malacostraca; order Decapoda; family Parastacidae; genus Cherax; species Cherax destructor. The sequence goes on along the minus strand of WNWK01001458.1, from coordinate 63,335 downwards.
CTCTGCTAACATGGATTAAAATTAATGTCTTGTGCAGTGTGTTGTTCCCATTTATCAGTGCGGCCGCGAGACTGTTTTACGCTGGTAATAGTGTGATCCAGGCTGGTGTGAGCTTGTACAAGACGATGAGAATGCTGGTGTTATCAGTGGTGGCAGTGGTGTGTCAGGCCAGAGCTTAACTTACACTGATTGATGGGATGCTGGCCAGAGAGTACTGTGTGTTCTCAACCCTAGACGTGCCTCTTTTGGTGGCCCTCGCTTAGAACGAGAGACAGTGTGAGAGTTCTTACTGTGTGTATGCATTTCATAGTCTCGAATAATGTATTCCAGCATTTCCTTCACTGCACTATTTTATTTATTGTAGCATATTTTTGTTACAGTATCATCTTTACTGAAGAATTTTCTGTGTTGACACGTATTGTAGGTTAATGTACAGTGTCCATCAATATTTTTAAATATGAGTATAATGGACAAGTGTCAAAGACAAAATGATTCTTACACGAAATCAGAAGCCCGAAATTAGAAGAATCTTGTTTTGAGTTTGTCTCCTTGTGTGTTTCATTCTGCCATATTTCAGCACATAAGCTGCACCATTTAGGTGCTACAACTTCAGCATCACATAGCATTCTTGCTGCATTTCGTCCCTTGTAAATCTTTAAAGTAAATGGGGAATTAGACACATGTGCAACTCCTGGGTATATTTATCTGAAGACTTGTCGCCGACACAGATGACAGTAGGAGATGAGGTAATGAGTCCCTCGGCCCAGGTCCTCATCTAGTCGCTACTCTATACCATTATCATAATGATTTAAAGTAAATTCTTGAAAAAATTGCTGAGAAAAAGGTATGGAAAGCAAAGTTTTCCAGTTAAAATTGCACTTGGATTGCTGCCTACTGTAGCGTTTAAATCTCCATTCGAAATCTAGGATTATTTGCTTAGTGAATATCTTAGAATGTTAGTATCATTCTTCCTCTGTAATATACTACATATGATCTGTTTTGATATAATAAATTGTTTTGATCGGCATATTTGCTCATGTAATTGTGTTATGGTGCTCACCCTGCATTTAATGGCTTTTTAATTAAAGTTTGTTTAAAAATGTGTGAAATGCGTATTTTCTGTGTATGTGGCATTTTATAATCAAGAGCGATAAGTGACCTGTTGATCTCAGCACTTTGCAAAATTTTAAATCACTACTAAGGCCATTCAGGATGTTTTCCTGACGTCACTCAGCTACCCCGGCCACACAGGACGTCCTCCTGACCCCAGACATCACGCGGCTACCCTGGCCACACAGGACGTCCCCCTGACCCCAGACATCACGCGGCTACCCTGGCCACACAGGACGTCCCCCTGACCCCAGACATCACGCGGCTACCCTGGCCACACAGGACGTCCTCCTAACCACCTCCAGCAGCTTCTAATAACTCAGAGTATATGTGTCCAGTCTCGAGAGTTCACCTATCCTCGCCAACGATCGATTCGTATCTCGAAGGTCTAATGCGCTTTACATTATGACTCCCTTGATAAATCTAGCCACACACAGCCACAATTTTCGTCTCCAGATATCTTTCCTTCAACAAGCACATTATCCGAGACTTGTACTAAGAACTCCGCCGACTCACTTAAGTAACCTCTGATAGAGATGATTCAGCAGGTTCTTAGCCAATTAGAGAAGGTATCAGATGGTAATTAGGCAATTTGGCGTCGATGAACGACGCGCTTATCGGCAAACCAGTTTGTGTTTCCGAAATAGAGGTATCTGGAGTTGTTGGTGATACTTCTAAGCTGTTATCGTCCTCTCAGCCCCCGTGTTCAAACATGATGAGACAGCCGAGAGATAACCAGATAGCCCAACAAGTCCAATGACTTAATAGTTGACCTTTTTTCATGTTGCAGGAGTGGTGGTAGGTGTTGCAGAGGTGGTGGTAGGGTGTGTTGAAGGCATGGTGGTAGGGTGTGTTGAAGGCATGGTGGTAGGATGTGTTGCAGGGGTGGTGATAAGGGGTGTTGCAGGGGTGGTGATAAGGGGTGTTACAGGGGTGGTGGTGGTAGGGGTGTTGCAAGAGTGGTGGTAAGGGGTGTTGCAAGAGTGGTGGTGGGGGTGTTGCAAGAGTGGTGGTGGGGGTGTTGCAAGAGTGGTGGTGGGGGTGTTGCAAGAGTGGTGGTGGGGTGTTGCAAGAGTGGTGGTGGGGGTGTTGGAAGAGTGGTGGTAGGTGGTGTTGCAAGAGTGGTGGTAGGTGGTGTTGCAAGAGTGGTGGTGGGGTGTTGCAAGAGTGGTGGTAATATCATTAATCTGTATCCATGTAGTTTTGCTGCCACCAAGGCCTCATACCAGGGTCCCACATACCAGGGTATCACATACTCGGATCCCACAAACCAGGGTCCTTTATGCACTAAGTGAAAGCACTCGTGCACCGTGCTCACACTCTTGCCCAAACACCTGCCCGGGGCACTCGTGCACCGTGCTCACACTCTTGCCCAAACACCTGCCCGGGGCACTCGTCCAATCCACCTGACTCACCATATCACAAATCAACATCACTGTTGTGTATGCTTACCAAATCACCTTCAGGCACCAGTACCACTCTCTCAAACCTCCTCGTCCTCTCCTCCTCCTCCTCACATGTTCCTCGTTCTTGCTCTTCCCCTTTCACCTACTATTTATACTTCAGCTTGTCGTCCTCCACCTCTTCCTCTTATTTAATCATTTTAATTCCTTTCCATGAGCTAAACCGATGTCTTCGGATTTATTCCAGTTAGCAACCTCAACTGTGTCCACCAAATATTATTTCCATTGCATTCACGTCATCCACTTTTAATGAAAGGTTGCTGGCCCCTCTTTTCACCCCCCTCTGTCATTCTCTCTCTCTTTCTCTCTCTCTCTTTCTCTTTCTCTCTCTCTCTTTCTCTCTTTCTCTCTCTCTCTTTCTCTATCTTTCTCTCTCTTTCTCTCTCTTTCTCTCTTTCTCTCTTTCTTTCTCTCTTTCTCTCTCTCTTTCTCTCTCTTCTCTCTCTCTTTCTCTCTCTCTCTTCTCTCTCTCTCTCTCTCTCTCTCTCTCTCTCTCTCTCTCTCTCTCTCTCTCTCTCTCTCTCTCTCTCTCTCTCTCTCTCTCTCTCAGGAAAAATACAACTTTATTTCTGAGAGCAATTTAAATATATTAGTCGCAAATTTTCATGGCGTTTCACAGGATTGAGTTCCAGTTTTTTGGGCTCATGATCTACAGCTCTTGGACCTCTCACTGATTCTTGAGTATATCTTCTCAATATTTTGTCTGATTAGTCGCAAATTTGCAGTGTTTGCTCTGAGTTCCAGCCACTGGGCTGGATGTTGAACAGTAGCTCTTGGATATCTTCGGGGATTTTAAGGTACATCTTGAAAATTCGCCCTTTTTTATGGCGTTTTTAACATTTGCAAGTTTGTAAGTGCCAGAGTTTCTTATTCTCGTACAACTTTCAGCTACACTTCTAGTTCCTGCAAAGTTTTCACTAATAACTCGAGTGCATTGAGGAACAGCAACTAAAGTTATAAACCAGGGTACGGGTGGGGTTAGAACCCATGGCATAGCGAGTCGTAAAACTCAGGCCAGTGCGTAAGCCACTGGGCCAGCTGGTTATAATAAGATTCATCCAACTAGGTATATTTATACACCACAGGGAGGTAATCATGGGCCACCACTGTGACCCCAAATACAAGTTTGCCATCGTATTATTTATTTCGTGAGTAAAGTTATAAACTAAGGGAACACCTCTCTCTCTCTCTCTCTCTCTCTCTCTCTCTCTCTCTCTCTCTCTCTCTCTCTCTCTCTCTCTCTCTCTCTCTCTCTCTCTCTCTCTCTCTCTCTCTCTCTCTCTCTCCCGTTATACAGCCACGTTAGGTTAGGTAAGGCTCGTCAGGAAACAAGATAAGTGTTTTCTGACGCGGATCTTAGTCATATGATGACCCGCCGTTGGAGCTTTAGGTCATCTGACCGAGGCCTTCTGCTGGCTTACCGGTCCAACCCTTTAAAAATTATGGTCACAGATATAAGCATTTAGGAAACAGCCAGGAAAACACAGCTAGTTTGTTTACGATCCATCATGGATGAGGACGCGAGGATATTGTACAAGTTGCGATACAGATGGAACAAAAAGACACAATACCATGACTGGAACAATACACAGATTACCCGCACGTAGGAGAGAGGAGCTTACTACGACGTTTCGGTCCGACTTGGCCCATATAAAGTCACACTGTCATAAGCATCTCCTATGTTGGGGTTATATTTGTGTATTGCGATACTGATTTGGAAGTATCACAAACGTAGACAACGTCAGTAGCTTGTGAGCAATCAGACATTACAAAATATTAAAATTATTTTAATTAAAGTTGAAATTCCAGTATTCTAGACCTTAGGGGTGGAGTAGGTCCAGTACCGCACATCTCCACACCTCAAGGGTGGAGTAGGTCCAGTACCGCACATCTCCACACCTCAGGGTGGAGTAGGTCCAGTACCGCACATCTCCACACCTCAAGGGTGGAGTAGGTCCAGTACCGCATACCTCAGGGGTGGAGTAGGTCCAATACCGCACATCTCCACACCTCAGGGGCGGAGAAAGTCCCTGGATCTAAGGGGTTGGGGAGTTCTCTAGCCGTGAGTCCAGAACTCAGGATGGATGGTTGTGTGTGTACTCCCCTATAAGTGGTTGCAGTCGTCGAGTCATAGCTCCTGGCTCCGCTTCTTTACTGGTCGATACTAAGTCACTCTCTCCCTGCTCCATGAGCTTTATCATACCTCCTCTTAAAGCTATGTATGGAACTTGCCTCCACTACTTCACTCTCTAGATTATTCCACTTCCTGATAACTTCCTAACGTCCATATGACTCATCTGGGTTTTCAACTTCCAATTGTGGCCCCTTGTTCCTGTGTTCCATCTCTGAAACATTCGAGCCCTGTCCACCTTGTCAATTCCTCTCAGTATTTTATACGTCGTTATCATGTCTCCCCTATCCCTTCTATCCTCTATTGTCATCAGGTTGAGTTCCCTTAACCTCTCATCGTAAGACATACCCCTCAGTTTCGGGACTAATCTTGTTGCAAACTTTTGCACTTTCTCCAATTTCTTGACGTGTTTGATTAGGTGTGGGTTCCATACCGGTGCTGCATACTCCATTATAGGCCTGACGTGGACGGTGTATAGTGTAGTGAATGACTCATTACTCAGGTATCGAAATGCTATTCTCATGTTTACCAAGCGCCCACATGTTGCAGCAGTAATTTGATTGATGTGTGCTCAGGGGACATGTTCGTTATAATGCTTACCTCAAGGTCCTTTTCTTTAAGTGAAGTTTGCAGCCTTTGACCCCCTAACCTGTACTCCGTCTGCGGTCTTTTTGTCCTTCCCCAATCTTCATAACTTTACACTTGCTGGAGTTAAACTCCAGGAGCCATTTGTTGGACCAAACATGTAGTCTGTCCAGATCCCCTTGTAATCTTAGCTGATCCTCGCCCGCTTGTATTCTCCTCATCAGTTTCACATCATCAGCGAAGAGCGACACTTCTGAATCTATTCCTTCCATCATATCATTCACGTATACAAGAAACAGCACCGGACCTAGGACTGTCCCTTGTGGAACCTCACTCGACACATGCGCCCACTCTGACACTTCATCACGTACCAACACTCGTTGTTTCCTTCCTGTCAGGTATTCCCTGATCCATTGCAGTACTTTCCCTAATATTCCTGCCTGCTCCTCTAATTTTTGCACCAGTCTCTTGTGTGGTACTGTGTCAAAAGCCTTCTTGCAGTCCAAAAAAATGCAATCTACCCATCCCTCTCTCTCCTGTCTTACTTCTGTTACATTTTCATAGAATTCAAGTAGATTTGTGACAGTATTTCCCATTCCTGAAGCAGTGCTGATTGTCATGTATGAGCCCAATCCTTTCAATGTGTGTATGGTGTGTGATGTGTATGTGTGTGTGTGTAAGACCTCAGGTGCACCAGGTCTGACCATGAACTACGCGCATCATCTGATAACCAGGAAAAACAAAAATGAGTAATTGATCCTGTCCTTCCCTCGGTATCTTCTCCAATTTATTTCCCTTAAGGTAAGGAAGCTGTTAGTGTGGCAGCGTGGGGGCGATGGACCAGCCTCAGCCCTCACAACATTTGACTCTTCCAGTATGAACCTTGAAGCCTTTGAACCTTGAAGCATCTGAACATTGAAGCATTTGAACATTGAAGACTTTGAAGCTTTAAGCCTTTGAGCCTTGAAGCAGTTGAACCTTGCATTTCAAGCCTTGGAGCAATTGATATCTGAAGGCTTGATAAATAACCCACATTTGCAACACTTGGGTATCTTTACAGAGGAAACGTTTCGCCACACAGTGGCTTCATCAGTCTAATACAAAGAAGAATAGTGAAGTTCAGAAGGGATTGAGGCAATCAGTCCCTCAGCCTGGAATCGATGTAATTAGTCCATCCATTTATCTACATCTGTAACATTTAAGTCATTAAACCTTTTGACTGTACGTGAATTAAGATCGCTGGAGGCTCTGAGCACCCGAGAAAGTCTTGCAATTTTGTGACAATGAAATCCTGAGCATTCTTTTGTAGAATTTTGTAATCCAGAATCGCTTGTGACAGCAAGACACACACACACACACACACATACATAGCTTTAAGAAGAGGTATAATAATGCTCCCGGAGCAGGAAGGGAGTGACCTAGTGGCGACCAGTGAAGAGGCAGGGCCAGGAGTTATGACTCGACCCCTGCAACCATAATTAGATGAGTACGATTAGGTGAGCACACACACACACACACACACACACACACAAGCCAAGCATATACTCCATAATATAGTCCGGAAGAAACTCCCCAATCTTAAGATATTCTCTCACAAGATGTATGAGTGATTCTTAGAAGTCTACATACTCCTCCAATACCAGTTATCACCCGGATGTCCTCCTCACATGTCCTTAAAGTCCTCAAACCTTCTCAGATGTTCTAAAACGTCCTAAAATGTCCTCAAACCTCCTCAAATGTCCTCAAACGTCCTCAAACGCCCAATGTTTGAGCTACATTCTCCTTGGATCAAACCTCATTACTTCTCATTCCCCAAACTCTTTATGACTCGCCTGATTTTAGAATAATAATAATAAAGATGCAAACAACAACAACAGCTCAAATACAGTAAAAAAATAATTATTCTTGCTTAGTAAATTCTATTCTTAGTTTTGTACTCGCTTGAATAAATATTTTTAATACTTGTTAAAATATTTTGTTTTTTAATTATTTTAAATATATATTTTGGTTTTGTATTTGTTTCATTTACTTTTTTGTTTTGTACTTGTTTAAATGAATTTTTTTGTTTTGTAGTCATTAATTTTATGAGTATATTCCTTCTGTATAATCTATCCTGCTGGATGTAATATACACTATATTGTATAATACAATCTAGTATATAACGTGAAGCATTATACATGAAGACTTACAAGATATACTGTGATTTTCTTTTAACAAATTGTTTAGAGAGTAAAGGGAGTCGAACTGGAGTCTTCGCTGTACCGTCAAACAGGAAGTATACTACAGGATGTATGCTAGAGAGGGCGCTGCAGCGGACCACAGAAAGTGCAAAGTGTATGCCACAGACTACGCTACAGACTGTGCCACAGTGTACTGCATCATTCACTCTGTTGTACGTGTATGGTACACATTACCGACAAGATGAAGAATTATACACATGGACAACATCTGGGTATCTTTACTGAAGACGTTTCGCCATCCAGTGGCTTTATCAGTACAAATTCAAGGACATAATTGGAAGACAATAGAGCTATATACAAAGATGAGGTAATCATTCCCTCAGTCTTGGAGTTGGTGAAGATAAAGCCACTGGAGGGCGAAACGTCTACAATAACGATATCCATATTTGCAGGTGTTTAATTCTTCAGAATTCACTCCGTCGAGTCCCTACAGTGAAGAACGTCATGTGTTGTGAACGATGGCAGAGCACTGAGCAAGAACGTTACGAGGAGTTACTGAGAGAATGACCAAACAGGACGTTGTGTGTGAACACTACACAAGTAGTGCAGGAAGAGAAGGACGAGAAGAAATAAGAGGAAGAGGAAAAGATGAGATGGAGCAAGGAGAAGAGGTGCAACTGGTGGATAAATTTAAGGAAAAAGAAGAGCAGAGGGGAGGAGACTGTTTCAGGGATAGATGAAGAATTTTTGAAAAGTTGTATGCATCTTAAATGAGATTAGTTAATTATTATGTATTTTCATGTCCTGAATCCAAATATCACCTTGAAAAATGCTTATTGGTTATAGGTTTAAAGATACGAGACATGTAATATTTTATTATTTTATTATAACGTACAATATGTGTCGGTATGTTTTAAACTAATCCGTACCTACTCTCTGCCTTTTTGCTTGACGCTTATAGTGGCCTGAAGAATCATCTCTTGCCAATGTCCAGCAAGTGTCTGCAAGCATTCTTGTGCCCCATTTGTCCTGGCACCAGTTTTCCATGGTTGAAATATCTTGGTGAAACCTTTCACCATGTTCGTCACTAACTGCCCCACAGTTCGCTGGAAAAAAAGTCTAAATGTGAGTCCAAAAAGTGGATTTTAAGTGACCTGTCACATCCCATGTTCTTGTAAGTCTTGATGAGGTTTTCCACCAATTCTTCATAGTTGTCTTCCCTTCTGTTTCCCAGAAATTCCTTCGCCACTAACTTGAATGCTTCCCAAGCAGCTTTCTCCTTCCCATGAAGATCTGATTCAGAGTCACCATCTTTAAGAAGCTCTCGAATCTGAGGACCATTGAAGACTCCCTCTCTTAGTGTCGCTCAGTGATGGGAATTTTTATGTTAAATACTTGTATCCCTGACCGGATTTGTCCATAGTTTTTACAAAGTTTTTCATGAGTCCCAATTTTATGTGTAGTGGTGGTAGCAAAATTTTGTTTGGTTCAATGAGAGGTGGATGTTGAACATTGTTCATCCCAGACTCCAATGACTGACGAGATGGCCAGTCTCTCCTGCATGGCTGTCCCATTAATAATAACAATAATAATATCTTTATTTACTACAGTACATGTACAAGGTATACAGGCCTAGCTGAGCATTTCGGGCAAATTAGGTCAGTTTTGTCCCAGGATGCTACTCGCATTAGTCGACTAACACCCAGGTACCCATTTTAAACTGATGGGTGAACAGGGACAGGGACAGCAGGTGTCTTATGGAAACACGTCCCTAATGTTTTCCAGCCGTACCGGAGGAGATTCGATCTCCGGACCTCAGAGTGTGAGCTGAGCTCGCTAGCGATCGAGCTACGGGACACATAGAAAGCAGCAGTACTTAAAGTGTTTGGCGAAGAAAATCACCAACCTTTCATCTCAAAATATAAACTTGCACAGCATAACCACCTTTTATGACTGCTGGAACAATAACAGTGAGACTGTGAGTGTTGGTAAGAAACACACTGCCGCAAGCCTGTTACAACCTGTTGTGACACGTAGGTCTATATTGAAAAGTAGAGCTAACAAACAATTTTAACCATGAATTCATTATCAGTGACCTAAAATTAGTTGGAAATTGTTACTCTGGTCTCGGAAGCATTTTGGTTGTTGACCATTGTAATAAGGAAGATGGAGTGTTCATGGTACAATACATAAGACAAACACGTCATAATACGCAGGTCAGGTGATTTCACAGGTGAGTACAATTCTGAGTATACAGGTGAATATAGAGGTGGGTATACAAGTAACTAGACAGGTGCGTACACATGTGAGCATATAGTACAGGTGAGTACACAGCTACAGAAATGCGTAAGCATGTACACAGATGAGTAAACATGGGAGTCTACCTACCTACCTACCTCAGCAGGGAAGGAAGGCTGCTACTTCCTCCCTCAGCACGGTAGGAAGGTCGGTAGTTCCTCAGCAGGGGAGGGAGGCCGCTGATCCCTGCCTGTCCATTTATCAACCCGCAATAAAGCAAAGCTTGTACATGCTTTTAAAAACACTCTGCCTCTCAGTCTGATAGACCGCAGCCATTGTTCCTCTCACTCCCTACCTCCCTCCCTCCCTCTCACAATCCCTCCCTTCCTCCTCAGAATATCTAGGTCCTGAATGGAAGGAGGGAGAGTGTGAGGGAGAGAAGAAGGGAATGAGGGAAGAGTAAGGGTGGTGTGAGAGAGGTGAGGGAGATCTAGAAGGAGGAGCATCGTTGTGAGGAAGAAATAAAAATTGTGAGGGAAGAGAGGTGTGAGGGAGGAGAAAATGTGCGTTGGAAAGGGAGGGAAGATGTGAGGGGAAAGAAGGGAGAGTGGAAGGCAGGATGTGAGGGTATACCTCTGTACGAGGCAAGGATCAGTTCATACCTAGAATATGCTCCACTTTTTTTGGATTGCCTGTCTCCGTTGTCGTCTACGACTTCTGGACAGAATTAAGAACTGAGCAAGACGACTCATATTTTGCCTTTACCCGGCCTGGACCCGGCCTGGATCCGGCCTGGACCCCGCCTGGACCCGGCCTGGAAACATAACTACATGGAAACATCGTCTTATACCTCTTATATGCTCGTGCGCCTTATATGTTGGAAAATACGGTATGTACAAGGTCAATATTGTCAAGACACCACACTTGGTTCCACGTCGATGACCGCGAGAAGACAGCTCCTCTTAGTCCTCTACCATAAGACGGACAGCAAAGAGCAACTACACTTTGCTATACCCTTCTCAAGAGCACCACTTCATCAGAGATCATTCATTCATAGAATGGCTTGAGTCCTAACATGATCGTACAGCATACGAACATTTGTGAAATAAAGTCATCTGACCAAGTGAAATCTCTGGCTGGCCCACAGGTGGCTCCAAGCTCGTTCTGTTCCCCAATTATATTTTTCATAAGAATTGAAATTTAGTACAGGTTATGCTAAGGAAGGCTTTCAAATGATCTGAGATAGGTAACAGCTCTTAGTCTGTCAATAAAGGTAAAAACCCTTGAATAGAGAGAGAGAGATGAAGGGGGAAACGAGGGAGGTAAGATGTGACGGAAAGAAATCTAGAAAGGGGTATAAAAAAAATATCAAAATGGGCCTATTGCGCGAGAAGGAACCCTCGCCTCATCTTGTGATCATATTTAGTTCCTTCCGCTAAGCCTGGAGTTAGGTGCAGGTGTCTGGTGTAGTCATTCAATCAGTGGAAGCGTTCAGAGGTATGTACCTGTGCCATGAGTTGTTGCCGGGGAGGTCTTGCATGTACACGGAGTGTGATGTACAACTGGTGTACACTCAGTGTGCTCCGTCCGGCACAAGATCACACAACTTGAAGGCCAAAGATATATTTTATCATTGTGTGTGTGTGTGAGTGTGAGTGTGTGTTTACATTCCAACTTCGAACTAACACACTCTAATTTGCGTCTAACATACCCCCAGTTTCAATCTAACACACATCATATTCTAACATACGGTGTAAACAAAAATCTAACTTGCATATCTCCATATGCAATTATAAAATCTACTTTAAAACGAATTTACGCCGCATAAGTTTTCGATAAAGAGATCAGAGTCTCTTTTTCAATTTAAATTTCATGCTTTACAACGACGTGCTCTTTAATATGTATGGGATCTGTTTCACCTTCATTCCATTACTAACCAATCTCTACGCTAAAAGTTATTGTTAGTTTTTAACTCTTTTTGTACACAGATAACCCGCACGTAGAAGAGAGGAGCTTACGACGACGTTTCGGTCAGACTTGGACCATTTACAAAGTCACACTAAGAGAAAAGAGTGAGGCAGCCTGTATATATAGGCGAGCGGAGCAAGAATGGGAACAAGAGAGGGAGAAGAGAAAGTAGTGGTAAGGTAGGTAGTGGAAGTAGTAGTAGAAATAGTGGCAGTAGAAAACAGGGAGAATAGTTTAGTGGCACAAGACAGGAAGGGGAGTGAAGGGAGGCAATAGTAAGAAATAGTAGCAAGAGTAGAGGAATGGAGGGGAAGACTTAGAAGTAGAAATGAGTCAGTCTAAGGACAAGGAAAAGGAGCAGTGCTCCTGCAGTGCTCCTTTTCCTTGTCCTTAGACTGATAAACTTCTACCTCTTCTACGTCTTCCCCTCCATTCGTCTACTCTTGCTACTATTTCTTACTATTGCCTCCCTTCACTCCCTTCCTCTCCTGTGCCACTAAGGACCCACAACGGGTGGGACCAAAAACGCAGGGAGGGAAACACTGACTTGTTCTTTTTGCTCGTTTAGCTTATTCAATCCAAGTCTTCTCGTACCTTTTTAGATTCATTTTGATATTTTGTTCTGAATATTTTTTACGTCAGCATATATTCTTATGAAATTTTTAGTTCTTCCAGGAAAATATTTGTATGAATTAAAATAATTCCCCCAATAAAGATAGCGTCATAAACAGAAAGCAGCGTAACGCAACGGTCACAAATAGCCTATTTGTGACCGTTGCGTTACGCTAGCTTCCTGTTTATAACGCTCTCTCGTGTTACTTGTAGGGAACCAAAATAATACGAGGAGCGTTATAAAGAGGAAGCTAGCGTAACGCAACGGTCACGAACAGGACACCAAAACAGCAACGAACCTCAGTAACGTAATGAGACGTCAGAGAGATAATGAAATGGAAGCAACGAGTGACCACAAACACAATCAACAGGACACATCAGAGAGACGCTGATAAATACACCGGCACATGGAGGGGGCAAGAGGGGACGAGGGAGGGGCAAGAAGAGCCGAGGGAGGGGCAAGAAGAGCCGAGGGAGGGGGGGGGCAAGATTTTTATTAGAGGAAAAAGGGTCTAGACAGGGCGAGGGAAAGGGGTCTTTTCGAGCCCATTCCTTCTCTCCTGACTCAGTAACCCATCCATTTAGTGGCCACGCCTGGCAGTGCTCAACTTGCCTAGCGAAGCGACCCTAATTCACAGCGCCACACCAATGGTCTGAACCTATAATGATAGCAATTACTTTACATTTGATATGGATTCGATGAAACATTATCAAAATGCGCATCTGCAGACTACTTTAAACCTTGGTAAACACTGCTGCTCTACTATGATGCGCAGCTTCAAGGACACCTTCCCTTGAAGCTAAGCATAGTTATTATAAAGGCTAGCGCTGCTCTGTGCGTCTCTTTCCTTCATCTGTATGTAACCTTGCTTAAATATGGAAGCATTTATTGTTTTTCTGATTTCCGGAATATACTGTCTGCAGTGAATTGCAGCAGAGTTTCGCTAGTGATACGCCGACTGTTTCTGCTCGCCCTTCCATGCCGTTAGGAAACGCTTTGTCAGGTCCCATTATTTGTGACAGGTCCACTTCAGTTAGCGGATTCTTTAGTTCATACCCTGCTGTGTCGATGTCCACTTTCTGCTAGTCTATTTACATTCTCTATCATTCTTGTATCACCCTGCCTCCTTGAAAGTCTTCTTGAGTTCCTCAAAGACCTCCCCATGTGTTGTGTGTGTGTGTGTGTGTGTGTGTGTGTGTGTGTGTGTGTGTGTGTGTGTGTGTGTGTGTGTGTGTGTGTGTGTGTGTGTGCTGGCAAGACAAGGGCGTGGAACAATACTTGGTGACACGAGGGTTCACTGATGGTTCTGCTTGGCTCACCACTGCAGCAGCAGCAGCCGCTATCATCTGGGCCCCAGACCAAATTCGAATAGCCAAAAACCCCCCCAGGAGGACCAGGAAGAGTTGAGGCCCCCATAGGACCCCCCAGACCAAATTCGAATAGCCAAAAACCCCCCCAGGAGGACCAGGAAGAGTTGAGGCCCTCCCACTGAACCTCTGACATATACTCCTCATCAATGATGTGCGATTTATGTTGTGTTTGATTTTTCATTACCATAAGCCACGTGTGTTGGGCGTCTCTGCTGGGCTCGTGAATATGTAACTCAGCAATTGTTTGCATGCACCTGCTATCTCTCTCTCTCTCTCTCTCTCTCTCTCTCTCTCTCTCTCTCTCTCTCTCCCCTTTTTTTTTACATAAGGTTTGACAAGGTTAGGTTAAGAATTCCTAACTTTATTGACAAGCTAAGAGCTGTTACCTACATCAGAGAGAGAGAGAGAGAGAGAGAATTGGATTTGCTAATACAGCTTACCAAATAAATTTGCAATGATGTCTAATAATAGGAATTAGATAAGAGAATAGCAAGGGAGTTATATCCCATACATGGATTTGAATAACCCCAAAAATACAAATTAATGACACGTATAAGCCACCATGGATGTGCAGACTGCAACTGCTAAAAAAAACGGAGGTTGAAATAAAAATGAATCTATGTTAATCCGGAGCTCCAGCTCATGGCCCTGAACTTCATCCTTTGGTCGACTGGCATCTTGGGTTGGCAGTGTGCCGGACTCCTGTCATACCTTCTTTAAAATTAGTATAAGAAGTTTACTCCCGAAAACTTTTTTTTTTTTTTTTTTTTTGCCTCACTCATTCCACTCATTGACACTGCTAAACTTCACGCTATCAAAACTATCACCACTACACACCATACAAAACTATCACCACTACACGCCATACAAAACTATCACCACTACACACCATACAAAACTATCACCACTACACACCATACAAAACTATCACCACTACACACCATACAAAACTATCACCACCACTACACACCATATAAAACTATCACCACTACACACCATACAAAACTATCACCACTACACACCATATAAAACTATCACCACTACACACCATACAAAACTATCACCACTATACGCCATACGAAACTATCACCACTACACGTCATACAAAACTATCACCACTACACGCCATACAAAACTATCACCACTACACGCCATACGAAACTATCACCACTACACGCCATACGAAACTATCACCACTACACACCATACGAAACTATCACCACTACACACCATACAAAACTATCACCACTACACGCCATACAAAACTATCACCACTACACACCATACAAAACTATCACCACTACACACCATACAAAACTATCACCACTACACGCCATACGAAACTATCACCACTACACACCATACGAAACTATCACCACTACACACCATACAAAACTATCACCACTACACGCCATACAAAACTATCACCACTACACGCCATACAAAACTATCACCACTACACGCCATACAAAACTATCACCACCACTACACACCATACAAAACTATCACCACTACACGCCAAATGAAACTATCACCACTACACACCATACAAAACTATCACCACTACACGCCATACGAAACTATCACCACTACACGTCATACGAAACTATCACCACTACACACCATACAAAACTATCACCACTACACGTCATACGAAACTATCACCACTACACACCATACAAAACTATCACCACTACACACCATACGAAACTATCACCACTACACACCATACAAAACTAGCAGGTCTACACATACAAAACTATCACCACTACACGTCATACGAAACTATCACCACTACACACCATACGAAACTATCACCACTACACACCATACAAAACTATCACCACTACACGCCATACGAAACTATCACCACTACACGTCATACGAAACTATCACCACTACACACCATACAAAACTATCACCACTACACACCATACAAAACTATCACCACTACACACCATACAAAACTATCACCACTACACGTCATACGAAACTATCACCACTACACACCATACAAAACTATCACCACTACACGTCATACGAAACTATCACCACTACACACCATACAAAACTATCACCACTACACGTCATACGAAACTATCACCACTACACACCATACAAAACTATCACCACTACACGCCATACGAAACTATCACCACTACACACCATACGAAACTAGCAGGTCTACACATACAAAACTATCACCTGTAGTTTATTTTCGTATCTATCGTACTGTTAATGCAGCAGAGAACGTTGTTAACATATCTCCCCTGAACTTTCACTTTTAAAAGAGTTAATGTTCAGCTCTTATATCTATCCTCGTAGAGCTGATGTTCACTCATTTTAACCTGTGTTCTTAGCTTGTGTCTGTTAGTTCCTGGACCTGCCTGATGCCAACCATTTGAACTTTCACAATCTCAATATTCCTGGTGAAGGCTCACAGCTGGTGCTCCACACTCGAGAAGTGCTCCAAAACTTTTGTACATCGTACTGAATACTTATTTAGGACCCTGAAGATTTGAAAATCATGCATTTCCAGTTGGTATTAACCTGTGTGTGTGTGTGTGTGTGTGTGTGTGTGTGTGTGTGTGTGTGTGTGTTTGTTTATGATAACAGAGAGTAGGAAATTCTTTACAGATGCATTAATATGTTTAGTGATAACTAATAATTAACATACGAAATACATTAGGATAATCAGCAAGGAAGAGTGAGACAAGTAGATAGGTAAGTAGAATGAGAGAGAGAGAGAGAGAGAGAGAGAGAGAGAGAGAGAGAGAGAGAGAGAGAGAGAGAGAGAGAGAGAGAGAGAGAGAGAGAGAGAGCAAATTGTATTTGCTAATGCAGCTTACAAAATAAATTAGCAATGATGTCTAATCATTTATTTTTTTGCATTGTTTTGTATTTACGAGTGATAGTCGTATCTGAGTGTTTACATATATGACACCAAGGACTGGACGCAGGCTGTCTCATCAGGCTGTTACTGCACACACTTAACACAGTCTTCGTTATCAAGGTGAGCGTGTCGTGATTTATCATGTCTTGGCCCTGTCATCTCCACTGCCACCTTCCACATCCTCCTCCTTTCTCTTGTTGACCGCATTACCTTTATTTTTCACCTTTTCCTGAAATTCATGAGTTAAAGATGGGAGATTTTTTATAGTATTTACTAAATTTTAGCCTAAATTCGCGAGTGAGAGCCTATGTTGCGTCTTAATGTATGTATTTATGTACGTATGTGTGTATGTATGTATGAGCGTATGTAGTTGTTTGTAATTACCTATTTTAGTTTGCGTAAAGATGGAGAGGCGATCTCCTACTTTGTCCAGCCTCTTCGACCCACTGACGTTATTCATACTCTTAAATTGAAGAGATGCTTCTTATCCCTGTGGCTGAACCGCTTGTATACTTTCCAATCACGCTCCATTGTCTCCCTAGTCAAGGCTTTATTCTTGTCGAACCTATCTACGACTCGTAGTATTTTTTATATCGTGATCATATCTCTTCGTGGTTTTTGCTTCCCCAGCTAAATAAGTCTTGGTTCTCACATTCTTCGAAAATTCATTTCACTCATGAATTCCTTTGTACGCTTCTAAGTTTCAGTGTGTGTGTGCGTGTGTGTGTGTGTGTGTGTGTGTGTGTGTGTGTGTGTGTGTGTGGTGTGTGTGTGTGTGTGTGTGTGTGTGTGTGTAAGTGCAAAAGAATACTTCAGAGACATGTCCCTTTTCCTCTCTTTTCATTCTGTCCTGAGTTATTTATTTCTTCATAGGATGTGGGTGGTGATTTAGAGAGCAGTAAAAGCTAAAGTCGGTCTAGTGACCGGACCACAGCACGCTCTTCCCTGCCTCCATTGTCCTCTAAACCCGTTTCTTATTATCCGACTGGTCTTTATAACGCTCTTTTGTGTCACCCTTTCGATGACCCCATTGAGGCGTGGACGGCAGGTGTCACGGATTCGCCCTGCCTCCTCACTTCCATCCCTCTCCTCGGCCTCCTCACTCCCATCCCTCTCCTCGGCCTCCTCACTCCCATCCCTCTCCTCGGCCTCCTCACTCCCATCCCTCTCCTCGGCCTCCTCACTCCCATCCCTCTCCTCGGCCTCCTCACTCCCATCCCTCTCCTCGGCCTCCTCACTCCCATCCCTCTCCTCGGCCTCCTCACTCCCATCCCTCTCCTCGTAAATATTCCTCTATCTTGCGTGGGCTATATTTTACAAGTCGGTCTTGAATAGGGAATGATTTTCTCCCCCTTCCAACCATGGCATTTGAAACGAATTGTCACTCCAGGCATGAGACGAGGCCTCACACCAGGCATGAGACGAGGCCTCACACCAGGCATGAGACGAGGCCTCACACCAGGCATGAGACGAGGCCTCACACCAGGCATGAGACGAGGCCTCACACCAGGCATGAGACGAGGCCTCACTCCAGGCATGAGACGAGGCCTCACACCAGGCATGAGACGAGGCCTCACACCAGGCATGAGACGAGGCCTCACTCCAGGCATGAGACGAGGCCTCACTCCAGGCATGAGACGAGGCCTCACACCAGGCATGAGACGAGGCCTCACTCCAGGCATGAGACGAGGCCTCACACCAGGCATGAGACGAGGCCTCACACCAGGCATGAGACGAGGCCTCACACCAGGCATGAGACGAGGCCTCACACCAGGCATGAGACGAGGCCTCACACCAGGCATGAGACGAGGCCTCACACCAGGCATGAGACTAGGCCTCACACCAGGCATGAGACGAGGCCTCACACCAGGCATGAGACGAGGCCTCACACCAGGCATGAGACGAGGCCTCACACCAGGCATGAGACGAGGCCTCACACCAGGCATGAGACGAGGCCTCACACCAGGCATGAGACGAGGCCTCACTCCAGGCATGAGACGTGGCCTCACACCAGGCATGAGACGAGGCCTCACACCAGGCATGAGACGAGGCCTCACTCCAGGCATGAGACGAGGCCTCACTCCAGGCATGAGACGAGGCCTCACACCAGGCATGAGACGAGGCCTCACTCCAGGCATGAGACGAGGCCTCACACCAGGCATGAGACGAGGCCTCACACCAGGCATGAGACGAGGCCTCACACCAGGCATGAGACGAGGCCTCACACCAGGCATGAGACGAGGCCTCACACCAGGCATGAGACGAGGCCTCACACCAGGCATGAGACGAGGCCTCACACCAGGCATGAGACGAGGCCTCACACCAGGCATGAGACGAGGCCTCACACCAGGCATGAGACGAGGCCTCACACCAGGCATGAGACGAGGCCTCACACCAGGCATGAGACGAGGCCTCACACCAGGCATGAGACGAGGCCTCACACCAGGCATGAGACGAGGCCTCACACCAGGCATGAGACGAGGCCTCACACCAGGCATGAGACGAGGCCTCACACCAGGCATGAGACGAGGCCTCACACCAGGCATGAGACGAGGCCTCACACCAGGCATGAGACGAGGCCTCACACCAGGCATGAGACGAGGCCTCACACCAGGCATGAGACGAGGCCTCACACCAGGCATGAGACGAGGCCTCACACCAGGCTGCCAAGCTAACACAAGCTGTTAAGATTCCTCCGTCTCTTAAACATTTGTAACTTGATAAATTAGATACATGTGCAACACTTGGGTATCTTTATTGAGGAAACGTTTCGCCACACAGTGGCTTCCTCAGTCCAGTACAAAGAAGAATGGTGATCAGGAGTCTGAGGGAATCAGTCCCTCAGCCTGGAATCGATGTAATCAGTCTATCAGTCTTTCCAAGATTACATCAACTCCTGGCTGAGGGACTGATTACATCAAACTCCTTCTGATCTTCACCATTCTTCTTTGTATTGGACTGATGAAGCCACTGTGTGGCGAAACGTTTCCTCAGTAAAGACACCCAAGTGTTGCATATGTGTCTAATTTACCAACATGTCGGTTTTTGAACTACTTATCTACATTAGTAACTTGTTTGTTCAGCTCCAACACACGCACACAAACCCTCTTGTATATAAAATTATTGGTGTCGTATTGTCGAGTGATTTACATGCACGCAGAAATACAAAGTATATGGAAATTTGGTTTGAACTGTGGAACTTCTCAAACGGCGGCCGGGAACCCAAGAGGCAGCAGCCATTTCCTCTCTTATGTTATCAAGGATATACCAATACGAACAAGATGATGAGTACGATACATGTGGAACAGTTTGGTACCTTTATATCAGAAATGTTTATTCTGCTAAGGGGGCTTCTTCAGTCGAATACATAGACGACCTTGCTTTTTAACTGTGTACTAGCTAACAACTTTGTATGCTAGCTGACCAGCTGACAACTCTGCGAATAATGGCGTTGTGTAACACCTACGGGCTTACCGCTTTCCCCATAAATCCAATTTTAAGAGGTAACGTATCTCACAATCACTTCCCAATTGTTAAAACAAATATCTGTACCATGGACCTCAAAGCATCTCAGATGTTAATTTTCATCCCTACGATAACTTGCTGTGTAATTGACTCTTCTTAATCACCTATTTGTAACCACAGTAACGGAGCTATGCTCGGAGTATCCCATATTCATTAAGTTATTCATCATATATATATGATGAGGTGAAGAAACTGCTAGGTGTGAACTAGGTACCTCTAAGACGGTGGGCCCAGATAATATCTCTCCATGGGTCCTGAGAGAGGGAGCAGATGCACTGTGTGTGCCACTTACAATAATATTCAATAAATCTATTGAAACAGGACAACTGCCTGAGGTGTAGAAGACAGCAAACGTAGTCCCAATTTTTAAGAAAGGAGACAAGCAGCACTAAACTACAGACCTGCATATTATGTAAAGTTATGGAGAAGATTATCAGGAGAAGAGTGGTGGAGCACCTAGAAAGAAATGGACTCATACATGACAACCAGCACGGCCTCCGGGAAGGAAAAGCCTGCATCACAAACCTACTGGAGTTCTACGATAAAGTACCAGAAGAAACACAGGAGAAGGTTGGGTAGACTGCATCTTCTAGGAATGTAAGAAGGCTTTCTATATAGTACCACACAAGAGGTTGGTTGAAAAGCTAGAGAGGGCAGACAGGAATAACAGGGAAAGTACTGCAATGGATCAAGGAATACATGACAGGAAGGAAAGCACGTGTGTAAGAGTGGGCGTCTGTGTCGATTGGGGGTTCCACAAGGGTAAGTCTTGGGTCCGGTGTTGTTTCTAGTATATGTGAATGACATGACAGAAGGGATAGATTCAGAGGTGTCTGTTTGCAGACGATGTGAAGCTAATGATAAGAAAACAAGTGGACGAGGATCAGGTAAGCT
The DNA here is from genome assembly GCA_009830355.1 of Cherax destructor. NCBI lineage: Eukaryota > Metazoa > Arthropoda > Malacostraca > Decapoda > Parastacidae > Cherax > Cherax destructor. The sequence goes on along the minus strand of WNWK01001458.1, from coordinate 42,365 downwards.
TGCAAGATCTGGACAGGCTACAAGACTGGTGCAACAAACTCTGCTGGAGTTCAACTGCAGCAATTGCAGTCATGAAATTTGGGGAAGGACAAAGAAGACCGCAGACGGAGTACAGCCTAGGAGGTCAAAGGCTGCAAAACTCACTAAAGGAAATAATACTGAGAGGAACTGACAAGGTGAATAGGGACAGAATGGTTCAGAGATGGGACACAGCAACAAGGGGACACAAGTGGAAGTTGAAGACTCAGATGAGTCACAGGGATGTTAGAAAATATTTTCAGTCATAGAGTTGTCAGGAAATGGAACAGTCTGGAGAGTGATGTAGTGGAGGCAGGATCTATACATAGATTTAAGAAAAGGTTCGATAAAACTCATGAAGGAGGGAGAGTGGACTCAGTAGCAACCACCGAAGAGGCGGGGCCAGGAGCTATGACTCGACACCCGCAACCACATCTAGGTGAGTACGCACACCTTGACAAGCAATCCATTGAGTCTGTAAAGTTTACATCAAACGATTTTTTTTAGTAAATCCATAAAGAAATCCCTAAACGAAACAAATGGAACGAGCCAAGAATTAACTTTCTCCGAACTCTTCTTTCCGTATCCTTAAAATACGTCTCACCCATTCCCCCTCCTTCCCCCGCCTCAGCATTCGCTTCAACAACACTTCCAGACCGATCTCTAACATAGCCTACATCTTCTCCGGTATGCTTGACATATCTATCAACGTGGACTCCCATCCATCACGTCAATCCATCATCTTCCGGAATCCGCCTCACGTCTCAGAGTTTCAGTATGTAAGAGGATATCTCTCCAGTGTTAGTCTAATGAAGCAGTAACAGCAGCAGGAAACGAGAGAGAGAGAGAGAGAGAGAGAGAGAGAGAGAGAGAGAGAGAGAGAGAGAGAGAGAGAGAGAGAGAGAGAGAGAGAGAGAGAGAGAGAGAAGCATCCGGACTGGCCTTCTCTCCTCTCCTCATGTTTGTATTACTTTACATAACCCGGGGTTGATCTTTTAAAAGCCGTTTTTTTTTTTTGTTCACCATATCTGCAAACTGTCCAGATCATCTCGTGATTTCTTGCAGTTTTTTGTGTAGACGCTTATTATCTCTTTCGACATCTGCGAACATTGGCAGATGTGACTGTTCCTGTACGCCAGGAAGAATATAGACTGCTGGTCGCAGCCATACATCCGGACACATACTGTTCAGTTTACTGTTGTCCAGGTAATTTTCTCTGGATCAAAGCGGCGTACTGTCGACAATAGTGAAAAAAAGACACTCTCCAAAACATGCTTTTATTGAGACAACTTTTAGCTCTGATAAAGGTCTACACAGAACGAAACGTTGTCCAACTAGAAACTTATTCGAGAGTGAATCGTCTTTTCTACACAGGTACATTCTCGTTTATTGTAATCATCTTTTCCCGTTTCTCCGATACTTTTTTTTTGGGTGGGTGGAGGGATAGTAAAATCTTCAGTGCGGAACTTTCAAATGTCATTTTACACTCTAGTGAAATACAGTCTGCCTCACCATCTCTTTTCTAATTCTGCTGAGTCTGGTGGCTTAAAAAGCCATGTGGTTTAACATCAGAGAATATTAGGAAATATTTCGGTCCTAGAACCTTAAGTCTGTCAAATTATTTTTTTTTAGGTTGTCAAGCAGAATTTTTCTAGCATTTTTGGGAAAGTTATTTTTTCCCCTGAAATTAATATAACTTTGCTTTAAAAGCGTTGATTTAAAGTAAAAGGACCTAATCATATTTTTTACAACAAACTTGCTATTCAATTTGCTTTTTTAAAGGGGAAATTGAGGAAAATCTTTGTATTTCTATGAGAAAAAAATAGTAGGTCTCAATATTGTCAATTTTTATAAGGATTTTGTTTTTGCATTGTTGGGGAAAGAGAAGTGCTGGAGCTTAATGACTCAAGTGTTTTCAAGGTGGTCTCCTAATTTCCTTCTTATTAGTCTCTCCATCACTGTGCATGATATGCTTGTCAGAGATAATGGTCAGTAATTCACTGCCTTGTGTTTGTCTCGCATTTGGACGTTTATAATTACGTTCTCTGCTTTCCATGAGTGTGGTAGTTATCTTGTCTCTATTAAGTGGTGAGTGACTGCGTGCGTGCGTGTGTGTGTGTGTGTGTGTGTGTGTGTGTGTGTGCGTGTGTGTGTGTGATTAATATTTTTGGTTACGTGCTCGAGGTGTCTAATATTTTTTTCCCTCTTAAAATGGTCAAACTGGTGTGTGAACTTCTCCAAGGCTTGCTGAACACGGCGGCGACCTTCTGAAGATTATTCCACTCCACTACCCTGTCTGTGAGGCCTCCCTGGCGTCTTTTATGTTGCTCTTCTTTTGCGCTCTCTCTGTCTCTCTCTCTCTCTCTCTCTCTCTCTCTCTCTTGATACTTCTTAAAGTTCCCAGTGTGTCTTTTCTCATTGCTTCAACTGAACTTATCATGCATATTCTTATTTTCTTCTTTTTTCTTCTTGTACTTCTGTTTCTCAAAGAAGATCAGTCTTCAAAGTTCACACTTTTCATTCTGGAGTTCATTTTGGTGCATCTCGACTTTTTTTTCTAATATATGTTAAAAAGAATGTGGCACAACGCGTACTCTAAGTTGCATTACATTATAGATATTTTTGTTACTTTATCTCCGTCTATATACTAAAGTCTTTCTTAGTTCCGCAAATGGAGCACATGACAAGTTGTTGGGGTTTTTTTTCATTTATATTATTTTTTGGCCGTAAATATTTTATGTATTATCTTAAGACCTCATTGTTTTAGAATCGGTGGTATTTATTGGAGAGAGAGAGAGAGAGAGAGAGAGAGAGAGAGAGAGAGAGAGAGAAGAGAGAGACAAAGACAGAGAGAGAGACAGAGACAGACAGAGAGGGTGAACCACCCCGCCCCCTGCAACAAGTGAGGCTGGCAGCAATATCCGTCCCGCCCACACTAATTGCAAGAATCAACTCAGTTCCAGGTGGCCGAGCTCACTCCTGTGGCCGGGACCACCAGTAAAGTGACACATACTAAGTTATCCTCGTGTCTGTTTTTTTTACTCTCTCAATATCTCTATTTCTTTACTATTTTTTTGTACCTGTAAGAGATCTAAGATTAAGAAGACGAGTTCCTTGAAGTATTGTGGAGGTAAGACTCTTTTATTATAGTTTTTTGTTATGGCTGGTTTTAATAATATGTTATTATATATAGTTAATATATAGGTAGAATACTTTACATGATGAAGTTGTAGCCCACTTTGAGCTGTTATGGTTTTTTTTATTTTTGCCTTTCTCTACTTTTTTTCGTCACATTTGTGACTTGACAATAGTCCAGAAGAGACCGAAACGTCGTCATAAAGCGCCTCTCCTAAGTGTAGTTTTCTGTTGAGTATGTGGGTAATTGAACTACTATTAAAAGTATTGAGTCATCAGTGGTCCAGCAGTACTCGCTGGGGTCCGCTCTTCAGACGGCTCCTCCGACACTTGCTCTATAAGTTCCGCATTTCATTGTGGACCTCTTCCTCTCGCACTCAAGTACTGGCTTGAACTCATTTATTCTATTTTAACAATTAGTTATGATACTTGTTTCTCTATATTTAAGTAATTATAATACGAGTGGACTGTAATTTAATCAAAGTTAAGTTCTAACACAGACACAGCATTAAAATATGGAAATATATTAAAAAGAACTGAGTGAACCCTCGTACCATATAACGTTACACGTTACAGCAACTGGTAGTTAATATAATCCGTCTGATTTCAAAGGGAAAACATAAATTATACCATTTATCTTTACTCTGTAATTACGGGACTTCGAAACACTCGCGAGGCAAACAGGTATGATGACTTGAACTGCTCCTCAAAGAATAAAAAGGCACAATACCGTGACTGGAACAATATACAAATAACCCACACACAGGAGAAAGTAACTTATGACGACGTTTCGGTCAAACTGGACAATTAACTGGTCTCACACACTGTGTGGGGGTTGTGTATGCAGTGCTCCTGCTAGACACAGACTCTTGTTTTCTCCCGTAGCACTCCTCTACAGCCACAATGCTTCGGAAGTTAAACTAGTCATTCTTTACTAATTTTAGGTCACGGAAATAATGCTTAAAATTGAGAATATGCTTTATTTATAAAGATATGAATTCGGGTCTGTTGCTGTTATTCTTGACTTGGGAAAGGGGAAAGGCAAATAAATTGTACAGGGAAAAGACTATGATTCGAACCCATAATTCTTAATTGTTTAAAAAATCATACAAGTTCCTGTATTTCTCATCAGTAACTGTTGGGCTCCTGATTGTAACAGTGGAATCTCCTCGCTGTAAATGTTAGAGCAAGTTTGGTGACCGTGAAGAAGATTTCGTTGCACTCTTCATCATGGAAGGTGACCTTGTAGCCAGCAACGACATCGATGGTCTGAAGGCAGTCCTAAATATTATTCATAATCACGATGAGCGGAGACTGTTCATTGATTTATAAAAGCTGAGTCTAAAGGTTGTTTTGTTGCTTGTTGGCAACGTGTTGCCATCAGTTACAGATGGTTTGCAGTCCACATGAAGGAAACATATATATGAAGCAGATTTTGAACAGTATAAACAATGACAAATATCAATGGCAGCTTTGTGAAGACTTGAAAAAATGTTGCAACCTTGCTTGCACTGCAGCTAGGCTACACTAAGTATTGCTTTTCTGCGTGAATTAGATAGTGGGGCGGAGACTTCTCATTACATCAACACCTGGTGGCCACTCTGACACTCATCAGAACTTGGAATAAAAAAAATTCAGTTTCCTCCACTTGTAGACTCGAGCAGAATTTTGTTATCCATTCACATCAAACTAGGCCTCTTGAAATTTTTGTTAAGGCTGTGGATGAAGCAAAAATCAAGGAGAGTGTATTTGTCAGTCTACAGATTCACGAGCTTTTAAAAGATGAGTTTGAGTGTACTATAGGTGGCGAGGAAGACAATACCTGGAATGCTTTGTACAGGGTGGAGCAGAGAAAACTCATGTTTCTCACAACTGAATAACTTTGCGTATTTTAAAGATAAACAAATCTTAATTACATCAAATCAAAGGCATTTTAATACATTTTTTAAATTTACGTACCTTAATTAGGCACCATCCTGTTGGAATCATATTTTTTTCATGTATTCCCGACGCCTTTGGAGTTCTGGATGCAGGAAGTTGTTTAACATGTCAACGTAGCGCGCTGAAGTTACTGTAACTACGGTCTCTCCCTCTTCCAAAAAGTAAGGAGCAACGATTCCTATGGTGGAGACACCGCACCATACTGTGCGGTGGAGAGGTCTTTGGTGTAGTTCTCGTGAGTTCCCCGCCGCCCAGTACCGACAGCTCTGTTTGTTAACATAGCCATCCAGATAAAAATGTGCTTCGTCTGTATGTAAATTTCAAAAGTACATTAAAATGCATTTTATTTGACGTAATTAAGATTTGATTATCTTTAAAATACGCAAATTTATTCAGTTGTAAAAAACATGCGTTTTACACACACAATCCGCACATACAAAAAAGAGAGGAGCTTAAGACGACGTTTCGGTCCGACTTGGACCATTTACAAAGTCACACTGACTTTGTAAATGGTCCAAGTTGGACCGAAACGTCGTCGTAAGCTTCTCTCTTTTTTATATGTGTGGGTTGTGTGTGTATTGTTCCAGTCACGGTATTGTGCCTTTTTTTGTTATACATGAGTTTTCTCTGCTCCACCCTGTAGTTAGTAGTAACCAGTTTTCTGGTAAACAGCGAAGGTGACAATTACAGGGAACTAGTGGAACACCTGCGGTTGTCATGGCAATAAATCGGCAGCAATACATCTATAAAGAAACATTTTCTTCATTCCCACCTAAAACAAATTTCCGGCCAACTGCTGAGCAGTCAACGATGAACATTGTGAACGTTCCCACCAGGACATCACAGTCATGGAGAAACATTGTCACGGGAAAATGAAGACCAACATTGTCAGCAGATGACTGATAGACCAGTGATGATCCAGACGTGGAATACAAGAGACAACTGAAGAATTGAATTCATTACACACTACATTGTTTTTGACAAAGAAACTTAAAAAGTAATAGGTAATATACTACACAATATTTACAAGAGATACTAGCATGCAAATGTAATAATTTCCACCAATTGTGTTAGTTAGTTACCATTTTGTCCTAGGCACATGTCAATTAGACACTAGGCCTGTTGTATATATGTGTGTGTGTATGTGTATGTAAGGAAACACTTCGAAATGTTTCTGCCCCACCGGGAATTGTGTGTGTGTGTGTGTGTGTGTGTGTGTTTGTGTACAAACTAACCAGTCGACTATTCATGGATGAAAGAGCACTGCATTTCCACTGTATGGAATATATCAATATAGTTCTTATACTAAAATTGGAAAGCTAAGAAAAGCCTCCATGTGATAAACTCATGAAATCTAATCTATATACAACAGTCTGGTACCATCGTTAAGTATACTTGCTGATATACATTAAAATAAACTAGTTAACCAAAGCCTAACCAGACATAATCCCAAAAATCTAAATTTGGCTCCATGCAGAGCAAAATGTGACTGCTGGTAGTTTCTGCTATACAGAGTACATTCGGAGAAGCTATATAAGAGCAAACATTTGCAGAACACACCAGTAAACTTGAGATAATTGATAATATGTGTAGGAGTAAGAGCCGTGTACCCACCACCGCCTCCCTCGCCCACTAATTATGAGGCCGGTCCTTGTTTAACGTCGTGGAGCCGTCGTCATCTTGTGTTCCAGCTCTGCTATTAGTACCTGCGTCTTGTGTGTTCTCGCGCTCCCTTCACTCTTTTATTCGAGGGAATATTTCTTGAGAGTTCTCGAGCAAATGTGTGCGCAGGTAAGTGCGTGTCCGCGTGGGTGCGTATTAGCCATCGTCCAGTCGTAATCACCTAGCTGAGTTTTATCTGCTTGAAATTCAAGGTTTTAGGTCCGCTTCTTGACTTCCTGTTGGATGCTTTAATCTGGATTTATAATATTTAATTTTAAAGCCGTGGATGGTTTAAGCTTCTACTGTGGAAAGTCTTGTTTGTGACAATTCTATGTTACCATGAAATGGTTATAATCATAACCATAATTTTTAAAGGGGTGGAGCGGTAAGCCAGTGAAAGGCCTCGGTTAGATGAACAAAAGCTCCAGCTGCGGGTCATCATATGACTAAGACCCGCGTCAGGAAACGTCCTGTTTCCTGACAAATCTTACATAACTTACCCTCTGTTGGCATGTTGCAGTAGAAGTACATCCTAAAGTCCCTAAGAGTCATACATTTTTTATAGTTTCCATGTGTCTTCTCGTTCTGTCTGTGATTCTCGTGAACTGCCGGACATCGTCTTCCTGAACTACTCATCTAAGTGTCTTGTGATCATATTCCACTCACTTGATTCACTTTTCTCATGTCGCGAGGTATAAAAACATTTTAGACAGGAACACAGGAATAGAAACAGGACAATAGTTTGATAAGTGGAAAGTGACATTTGTGTAAAGTTCTGACTCACGAAATCGTATTAACACGATTGCAAACAAATCACGTGATTTATATACAGTTCTGGATATTTATTAAAGGAAGCGTTTCGCAATGAGTGGCTTCGTCAGTCCTAAGGCGCACACGGCTACCACAACAGTTGACATGTTTTCTGAATCATGGGGAGTGGTCAAACCAGTGCCCCCCCCCCTCTCACTGACTGTGGAAAGCATCTGCTTTGAAATCAAAGCTCTATGGCTTATCTTTACAACTTATCTGTCTTGTGTGTGACTAAGTGGAAGCTATAAGCTGGTGCTACGTATTCTAAAATTATTTTATCGTGCACCGCCCACGTTAACAAGCTTGATTATTCTGGTCACCCAAGTGGCACATTCTGCTCCCTTTTGGTCACCCATGTGGCACATTCTGCTCCCTTCTGGTCATCCAAGTGGCACATTCTGCTCCCTTCTGGTCACCCATGTGGCACATTCTGCTCCCTTCTGGTCACCCATGTGGCACATTCTGCTCCCTTCTGGTCACCCATGTGGAACATTCTGCTCCCTTCTGGTCACCCATGTGGAACATTCTGCTCCCTTCTGGTCACCCATGTGGAACATTCTGCTCCCTTCTGGTCACCCATGTGGAACATTCTGCTCCCTTCTGGTCACCCATGTGGAACACTATTCTCCCAATTTCATTACTTTGCATTTACTTGGGTTGAATTCTAAAGGAGTTTATTTCTATATTGCTTCTTTCCTACTGTATATTTTTCGATCCCTGTCTTCATTATTATTATTATTATTATTATTATTATTATTATTATTATTATTGTGGAATAATAATATTAATAATGGTTAAGAGACAGATGGTATTCGAAAGACATGTAGCAAAGAACCTTTTATTTATACAAGAATTCATACACTGGAGTTTTTATCAAGTGCAAATATCACACAAAATCAGCATGTGCAGTATAGAGGGTCAGGTGCAGGTCAGGTGACGCCAAGTGATGGTTAAGGTCTAGGAACGGAGGTAGGTAACACCAGATGAGATCTTGGTGTCAGTCGAAGATGATGTGAACCATTACTTTTGATGAAGTGTGTATCCCCCTATTTTACTCTGTGGTGTCGGTGTAGTGTAGCAGCCTCGAGGCACCTGCACTTAGAATTCTCGTTCTCTTAGTAGGTAAGATGTGATCTTGTTTGCAATATTCATATTGCAGTATCATTCTGGAGAAGAGGGATGACAGCGGATGCTGTGATCCAGTAGAAAGGATCAGCAGATGAAAAATTATTGTTTTCTCCTCGAGGTTAGAGAGCATACTGTGAAACTGGTTAATGTGAGATCACAGCCTATCTACTACACGAGTGTCGTTAAGGCTGCATGTCACCTGTTCACCTCCAGTAAAGAATACTTTAATTCCTAAAATAAGGATCAAAGTATACTCTCAGCATATATACATGGAGAAACATACAAATTACGGTGTATGTATTTTGATGCTTACAGGCTTCCTCTAGCAGGAATACATAATGCCCCAGGGAAATTTCCAAACAGAGAAATATGTTTTATGTTGATTTTATCAGACGTATCTTTGTACTATTATTATTATTATTATTAATGCTTTTATAAAACTGCTAAACCAGTGTGGATAATTTAAGGCTAAATATACTCATTGTAAAAGTGTTTTACCGAGCGCTTCTGTATCTTGTCTGTGTGTTGACATTCTTTGGTCCATACTAGCTAGTATATTACTAGTGCTAGACATCAGCACTTGTAATATACTACCCACCGGCACGAATAATACACTAGCCACAAGCACTAGTAGACACCAGCACTAGTAATATACTAGACAACAGCACAAACACTACACTAGCCACCAGCACTAGTGATATACTACACACGAGCACCATTAGACACCAGCACTAGTAGACACCAGCACTAGTAGACACCAGCACTAGTAATATACTAGACACCAGTATAAACACTACACTAGCCACCAGTAGACACCAGCACTAGTAGACACCAGCACTAGTAGACACCAGAACTAGTAATATACTAGACACCAGTACAAACACTACACTAGCCACCAGTAGACACCAGCACTAGTAGACACCAGCACTAGTAGACACCAGCACTAGTAGACACCAGCACTAGTAGACACCAGAACTAGTAATATACTAGACACCAGTATAAACACTACACTAGCCACCAGTAGACACCAGCACTAGTAGACACCAGCACTAGTAGACACCAGCACTAGTAGACACCAGCACCAGTAGACACCAGCACTAGTAATATACTAGACACCAGTACAAACACTACACTAGCCACCAGTAGACACCAGCACTAGTAGACACCAGCACTAGTAGACACCAGCACTAGTAGACACCAGCACTAGTAGACACCAGCACCAGTAGACACCAGCACTAGTAATATACTAGACACCAGTACAAACACTACACTAGCCACCAGTAGACACCAGCACTAGTAGACACCAGCACTAGTAGACACCAGAACTAGTAATGTACTAGACACCAGTACAAACACTACACTAGCCACCAGTAGACACCAGCACTAGTAGACACCAGCACTAGTAGACACCAGCAATAGTAGACACCAGCACTAGTAATATACTAGACACCAGTACAAACACTACACTAGCCACCAGTAGACACCAGCACTAGTAGACACCAGCACTAGTAGACACCAGCACTAGTAGACACCAGCACCAGTAGACACCAGCACTAGTAATATACTAGACACCAGTACAAACACTACACTAGCCACCAGTAGACACCAGCACTAGTAGACACCAGCACTAGTAGACACCATCACTAGTAGACACCAGCACTAGTAGACACCAGCACTAGTAGACACCATCACTAGTAGATACCAGCACTAGTAATATACTAGACACCAGTACAAACACTACACTAGCCACCAGTAGACACCAGCACTAGTAGACACCAGCACTAGTAGACACCAGCAATAGTAGACACCAGCACTAGTAATATACTAGACACCAGTACAAACACTACACTAGCCACCAGTAGACACCAGCACTAGTAGACACCAGCACTAGTAGACACCAGCACTAGTAGACACCAGCACCAGTAGACACCAGCACTAGTAATATACTAGACACCAGTACAAACACTACACTAGCCACCAGTAGACACCAGCACTAGTAGACACCAGCACTAGTAGACACCATCACTAGTAGACACCAGCACTATTAGACACCAGCACTAGTAGACACCAGCACTAGTAGACACCAGCACTAGTAGACACCAGCACTAGTAGACACCAGCACTAGTAGACACCAGCACTAGTAATATACTACACACGAGCACCATTAGACACCAGCACTAGTAGACATCAGCACTAGTAGACACCAGCACTAGTAGACACCAGCACTAGTAGACACCAGCACTAGTAGACACCAGCACTAGTAATATACTACACACGAGCACCATTAGACACCAGCACTATTAGACACCAGCACTAGTAGACACCAGCACTAGTAGACACCAGCACTAGTAGACACCAGCACTAGTAGACACCAGCACTAGTAGACACCAGCACTAGTAGACACCAGCACTAGTAGACACCAGCACTAGTAATATACTACACACGAGCACCATTAAACACCAGCACTAGTAGACATCAGCACTAGTAATATACTAGACACCAGTACAAACACTACACTAGCCACCAGTAGACACCAACACCAGTAGACACCAGCACTAGTAGACACCAGCACTAGTAGACACCAGCACTAGTAGACACCAGCACTAGTAGACACCAGCACTAGTAATATACTACACAGAGCACCAGTAGACACCAGCACTAGTAGACACCAGCACTAGTAGACACCAGCACTAGTAGACACCAGCACTAGTAGACACCAGCACCAGTAGACACATGCACTAGTAGACACCAGCACTAGTAGACACCAGCACTAGTAGACACCAGCACCAGTAGACACCAGCACTAGTAGACACCAGCACTAGTAGACACCAGCACTAGTAGACACCAGCACCAGTAGACACATGCACTAGTAGACACCAGCACTAGTAATATACTAGACACCAGTACAAACACTACACTAGCCACCAGTAGACACCAGCAGTAGTAGACACCAGCACTAGTAGACACCAGCACTAGTAGACACCAGCACTAGTAATACACTAGACACCAGTACAAATATACTAGACACCTGCCCCTAGTCATCCATCGCGACACCTACATTAGCATGCAAATAAAATTATATAAAATCTGAATCTCAGTGAGAAACTGAGGGTACAAAAGCTTATCCCAGTTATGGCATGGATGAATAGCCAGCCCCAGCGTTGAATAAATAGTCGCACATGCGAAATTTGCATATAAAAAGAAAATAGAGCCACGAACAAATGCATTTAGAGATAGTAAATTAAAAAAATATCAACCCTGTAATGTGTGTCCTCCATTTTAACCACACAAACAGAGGAAGATACATTTCAGGTTGTAAGGGACGAGAGATGTGTGAGTTTTTTTGGGAGGTGCTGGGCAAGAGTTCCTGGCCCCCAACACTCAAGATATCTTTTTTATTGAATTACGGTTTTCGGTCTTTATAATGAATATAATAATAATAATAATAATAATAATAATAATAGTAATAATAATAATAGAAGAAGAAAAAAGAGGAAGACTGAAGAAGAATACGAAAGATGCATTTCTTGCATCTTGCAAAGACAGAAATGCATTTAATTATGATAATTATAAAGAAATGATGATAAAGAAAAAGAAAAAAAAGAAAAATAAAAATTCAAAAAGGGGAAATAAATACTTTGATATCAGCATAAGAATATGATTCATATCATCACAAGGATATTGTTGATATCAACACGAGGATATTATTGATATCAACACGAGGATATTATTGATATCAACACGAGGATATTATTGATATCAACACGAGGATATTGTTGATTTCAACACGAGGATATTATTGATATCAACACGAGGATATTGTTGATATCAACACGAGGATATTGTTGATATCAACACGAGGATATTATTGATATCAACACAAGGATATTGTTGATATCAACACGAGGATATTGTTGATATCAACACGAGGATATTATTGATATCAACACGAGGATATTGTTGATATCAACACGAGGATATTATTGATATCAACACGAGGATATTGTTGATATCAACACGAGGATATTATTGATATCAACACGAGGATATTATTGATATCAACACGAGGATATTGTTGATATCAACACGAGGATATTGTTGATATCAACACGAGGATATTATTGATATCAACACAAGGATATTGTTGATATCAACACGAGATATTGTTGATATCAACACGAGGATATTATTGATATCAACACGAGGATATTGTTGATATCAACACGAGGATATTGTTGAAATCAACACGAGGATATTATTGATATCAACACGAGGATATTGTTGATATCAACACGAGGATATTGTTGATATCGACACGAGGATATTATTGATATCAACACGAGGATATTGTTGATATCGACACGAGGATATTATTGATATCAATACGAGGTTATTGTTGATATCAACACGAGGATCTTATTGATATCAACACAAGGATATTATTGATATTACCACGAGGATATTATTGATATCAACACGAGGATATTATTGATATCAGCACGAGGATATTGTTGATATCGACACGAGGATATTATTGATATCAACACGAGGATATTGTTGATATCGACACGAGGATATTATTGATATCAACACGAGGATATTGTTGATATCAACACGAGGATATTGTTGATATCAACACGAGGATATTGTTGATATCGACACGAGGATATTATTGATATCAACACGAGGATATTGTTGATATCGACACGAGGATATTATTGATATCAACACGAGATATTATTGATATCAACACGAGATATTATTGATATCAACACGAGGATATTATTGATATCAACACGAGGATATTATTGATATAACACGAGGATATTGTTGATTTCAACAGAGGATATTATTGTATCAACACGAGGATATTTTGATATCAACACGAGATATTGTTGATATCGAACAAGGATTGTTGATATCAACACGAAATTTTGATATCAACACGAGGATATTATTGATATCAACACGAGGATATTGTTGATATCGACACGAGGATTTTATTGATATCAAACGAGGTTTGTTGATATCAACACGAGGATGTTGTTGATATCAACACGAGATATTGTGATATCAACACGAGAATATTGTTGATATCAACACGAGGATGTTGTTGATATCAACACGAGGATATTGTTGATATCAACACGAGGATATTGTTGATATCAACACGAGGATATTGATATCAACACGAGGATATTGATATCAACACGAGAATATTATTGATATCAACACGAGGATATTATTGATATCAACACGAGGATATTGTTGATATCAACACGAGGATATTATTGATATCAACACGAGGATTTTTTGATATCACACGAGGATATTTTGATATCAACACGAGGATATTTTGATATCAACACGAGGATATTATTGATATCAACACGAGGATATTGTTGATATTAACACGAGGATATTGTTGATATCAAACGAGGTATTGTTGATATCAACACGAGGATATTATTGATATAACACGAGGATATTTTGATATCAACACGAGGATATTATTGATATCAACACGAGGATATTGTTGATATCGACACGAGGATATTGTTGATATCGACACGAGGATATTATTGATATCAACACGAGGATATTATTGATATCAACACGAGGATATTGTTGATATCAACACGAGGATGTTGTTGATATCAACACGAGGATGTTGTTGATATCAACACGAGATGTTGTTGATATCAACACGAGGATGTTGTTGATATCAACACGAGGATGTTGTTGATATCAACACGAGGATATTGTTGATATCAACACGAGGATATTGTTGATATCAACACGAGGATATTGTTGATATCAACACGAGGATATTGTTGATATCAACACGAGGATAATATTGATATCAACACGAGGATATTGTTGATATCAACACGAGGATATTGTTGATATGAACACGAGAATATTGTTGATATCAACACGAGGATATTGTTGATATCAACACGAGGATATTGTTGATATCAACACGAGGATATTGTTGATATCAACACGAGGATATTGTTGATATCAACACGAGGTTATTGTTGATATCAACACGAGGATATTGTTGATATCAACACGAGGATATTGTTGATATTAACACGATGATATTGTTGATATCAATACGAAGATATTATTGATATCAACACGAGGATATTGTTGATATCAACACTAGGATATTATTGATATAAACACGAGCGATATTGTTGATATCAACAAGAGGATATTATTGAAATCAACACGAGGATATTATTGATATCAACACGAGGATATTATTGATATCAACACGAGGATATTATTGATATCAACACGAGGATATTATTGATATCAACACGAGGATATTATTGATATCAACACGAGGATATTATTGATATCAACACGAGCAATATTGTTGATATTAACACGAGGATATTATTGATATCAACACGAGGATATTATTGATATCAACACGAGGATATTGTTGATATCAACACGAGGATATTGTTGATATCAACACGAGGATATGTTGATATCAACACGAGGATAATATTGATATGAACACGAGGATAATATTGATATCAACATGAGGATATTATTGATATCAGCATATGGATTTTATTGATGTCAACACAAGAATATTATCGATAGCAGCACAAGGATATTATTAATAATATATATTCTTTCTCTGTCCCCTCAAGGGAGGTTCCTTGACGCTGGTGAAGGGCTCTTGATCTAGGGAATTGGATCTGTGTTCCAGTTCCTTAAATTGAGCCTGAATGCCTTCCCTCCTACATGCGCTGTATAATCCTAAGGGTTTAGCGCTCCCCTATAATTTATGTAATTATAATTTCTCTCTCTCTCTCTCTCTCTCTCTCTCTCTCTCTCTCTCTCTCTCTCTCTCTCTCTCTCTCTCTCTCTGACCTCTAAGGTTACGTTCAGTGATCCAGGCAGACTCGTGTGTCGTACCAGCACCGTGCAAGAAGGACGTATATCCAACGTCTCGACGCAAACTGCGTTTATTTCATGGCGATTTATATTATTTTTATAGTGAAGGATAAAATATTTGGCCTTTATGTATTCTCGTCTCGCATCTCCATAAATCACTTTTATTGCTGGATGCAAAGCTGGGCCGAGTCTGGACGCTTTTGCTGCTTATATTTACAAGAAAGTTACGCGTCAGTGTAAAATTGTTGTTTGGAATGCAGCGCTGTTGTTGTTGTTGTGGTGGGTTTTTTTTTTGTTTTGGTTGTTGTGGGTGTTGTTTGTGGTTGTAGGTGTTTTTTTTGTGGTTGTTTTTGTGGTTGTTGTGGGTGCTGTGGTTGTTGTGGGGGTTGTGGTTGTGAGTGTTGTGGTTGTTGTGGGCGTTGTAGATGTGGTTGTTGTGGGGGTTGTGGTTGTGAGTGTTGTGGTTGTTGTGGGCGTTGTAGATGTGGTTGTTGTGGGTGTTATTGTGGGTGTTGTGGATGTTATTGTGGGTGTTGTGGGTGTTCTTGTGGGTGTTGCGGCTGTTGTGGTTGTTGTGGGTGTTCTTGTTGTGGGTATTGTTGTGGTTGTGGGTGTTCTTGTTGTGGGTGTTGCGGCTGTTATGGTTGTTGTGGTTGTGGGTGTTTTGGGTGTTTTGGGTGTTGTGGTTGTTGTGGGTTTTGTGGTTGCTGTGGGTGTTGTTTTTATGGTTGTTGTAGGTTGTCTTTGTTGTGGTTGTTGTAGGTGTTGTGGTTATTGTGGATGTTGTGGTTGTGGGTGCTGTTGTGGTTGTTGTGGTTGTTGTAGGTTTTGTGTTGGATGTTTTAGTGGTTATTGTGGTTGTTCTTGATGTGGTTGTTGTGGATGTTTTTGTTATGGTTGCTGTGGTTGTTGTGGGTCCTGTTGTGGTTATCATATGTGCTAAAATGTTTCATATTCTTTTGCAAAAATGTTATATTCTTCGCATTATGGCGGTTATAATCGTTGTTATTGCTGATGTCTTGCTGTTCTTGAAGAGTATCACAAGAACGATGTTATTCAATACCAACAAGGTAATGAATAAGACATGTACAACACATGAGTATCATTTCGCTGGAGACATTTCGCCAACCTGTGGCTTTATCAATTCAACATAGAGGTTATTTGAAGGTGTTGAAACTTGAGACAGTAGAAGACGAGGTAATCAGTCCCCCCTGTCTAGATGAAGGTGATCACCACTTTAGTCTTCATGAAACTGAAGCACTGGCGTCAGATGAGGTGCAGCGGCGGGAGGCACCGTCACCTGTGGGCGGAACCCAGGTGTTGCACATGTATCTAATTAATCATCCTTGATGAGGTGGTTAGTCCAGCCGCTGTTGAATTTTTATTCAAAACAGAGTAGACGAGGGCAAGTAGATTAATGAAGTTTAATTAACCACTCTCTAAAAATAATATTACAAACTGAAGCATAATTTTTCTGCAAGAGCTTTGAGGGTACACAGATGTTGTCATGTACAGTGAACATATTATAAAGCGATAACCTCACGTATGACATATATATATATATATATATATATATATATATATATATATATATATATATATATATAGCGCCGAATAGGTAAAACTGATTAGTTAGCAAGAACTCATTTAAAATTAAGTCCTTTCTAAAATTTTCTCTTATACGTTTAAAGATTTTTTTTCATTTATGTTAATGTAAAAATTAATAATTTTGTACCAAAAGAACCTCAGACAACTTACCTAACTTATTATAACAAGCGCAATTTAATTTAACCTAATCTAACTAAATATATTTTAGAAAAGTTTACAATAATTTAATAATAAACACATTGAAATGTATTTTTTTCCGTTAGGTTCAGAATTATTTTTGCGAAATTATTGCATACACAAATTTTCGCTTGCCTTATTCGGCAAGAAGAGCGTTGCTATTTAAGCCAAAATCGCAAGTTTTAATTATTCGGCACGACATATATATATGCAAAACAACCACTGTGAAAAAGTAGTTAAATTCCAAGCACTTTCGTGATTTCTCACATTAGCATTACAGTGGACCTTCGGTACCCGAACTTAATTAGTTCCAGAAAGCTGTTCGAGTTCCGAACGAATTTTTCCCAACCAATTTTCTTTTTGGTTGGCTGTTATCGCTAATCTTCGTAGGCCCCATGGTGACTTATTTATACAAATATTATAGAAAAAAACACACCAAAAAACGCGAAGAAACACGAAATAGTTTACAGTGAAGTTCTGGCAGGTCGTGCTTGGTCGAGTGCCAAGCTATTTTTTTTTTTTTTACCGAATAAAGCGTTCGAATACCGAATTGTTCGAGTAGGGAGCCTTTCGAGTACCGAGGTTCCACTGTATCAGTTATTTGATAAAGTGAGAAATCATGAAAGTGCTTGGAATTTTACTGTTTTTTCACAGTGGTTGTTCTGTATATTGTGATATTACCTGTTTACTGTGAACTTATTGCTTGCACACACACACATACATACACACACACACACACACATACATACACACACACACACACACATACATACATACACACACACACACACACATACATACATACACACACACACACACACACACACACACACATATATATATATATATATATGTATGTATGTATATAAAATGTGTCTGTGTGTGTATGTGTGTGTGTGTGTGCGTGTATGTATGTATGTGTGTGTGTGTGTGTGTGTGTGTGTGTATGCAATTATTTCGCGAAAAAACATTCTGAACCTAATGAAAGAAATATATTTCATTGTTTTTTTTATTGTTAATTTATTGTAAACTTGTCTAAAATATATTTAGTTGGATTATTCTAAATTAAATTGTGCTTGTTATAATAAGGTTAAGTAAGTTTCTTATGGTTCTTTTGATACAAAATCATTAATTTTTATATTAACATAAATTTAAAAAAAATGTATCTTTAAATGTATAAGAGAATTTTTTTTAAAGAACTTATTTTTAAATAAGTTATTGCTAATTGACCAACCCCTATATATACATACAAGGGGTGGGCGAAATAATATGAACAGCTGCTGACTGAACTGTCGAACTAATAACTGAATAATCAATTTAAATGTGTTACTGGTCCCTGTTTGTCGTTCTTTTCATTCACACATATTGTCGTGTTAAATTTCAGAACCAAGTATAGACAAGAATGAAAAACCTAACAGACTTCCAAAGAGGATATATTTTTGGAGCGAGGATTGCTGAAGCATTGGTCACCAAAACTGTTGAAATGTTCCATGTTACGAGAGCAACTGTATTGAGTCAAAATGTCATAAGACTACAGCTGCAAAAGTGACTACAGAGCCAAATCAGCATCTTGAAAACTAGGTTTCTACCAAAACAGTTCGTCATGAGCTCCTTGTAGCAAGATATCATGGGAGGACTGCAATTGCTAAATCTTACAAATATTACAAAGTGAAAAAAAATGATGTAATGACCATAAGAACTATACAATGGACCAATGGTTTTAGCGATTACTTATAACTGTAATGATAATTGTAATGGACCAATGAAAGAACGCTATTTACTCTGACGAATCTTCCTTTGCAATTTTCCCAAGTTCTGGCCGAGTCTGGAAACAGCCTAAAGAAGCTCATAACCCCGACTGCTTGATCCCTACCGTCAAACATGGAGCTGCTCACTGATGATTTGAGCAGCAATATCGTGGAATTCTCTTGGACCGACACTAGTACTGCATGATAGGGTTAACGCCCAAACAGTATGTCATTTTTGGGTGACAAAGTCGATCCCTTGGTACAAACTCTGTTTCCTGACGGCAGCGATGTCTTCCGAGGCGATAATGCACCAATTCACACCGTTAGAGTTGTTCAAAATTGGCTTGAAGAAAATGAAAGTGAAGTCGAACACTTGTATTGGTCCCCACCATCGCCGGATCTAAATATTATCGAGCATCTGTGAGGTCACTTGGAACAGCAAGTCAGGAACCAATTACCTTCATCGTCGTCTTTGAAAGAGTTAGAGCAGATTTTTCTTGAGGAATGGCTCAGAATTGTCCTGGATATTGTTCTAATGCTAAAAGAATCAATTTCTCGACGAACTGGTGCTATTTTAGCTACAATGGAGGACAAACTTCATATTAAAAATAAAAAAAATATGTTAAAGAAGGTGTTCCTATTATTTTGTACACTCCATATAGTAGTAGGTTGATAGTCAGCAACCACCCAGGGAGGTACTACCGTCCTGCCAAGTGAGTGTAAAACAAAAGCCTGCATTTGTTTTACATGATGGTAGGATTGCTGGTGTCTTTTTTTCTGTCTCATAAACATGCAAGATTTCAGGTACGTCTTGCTACTTCTACTTACACTTAGGTCACACTACACATACATGTACACGTTTATGTATACACACTCATCTGAGTTTCCTTTTATTTTATCTTAATAGTTCTTGTTCTTATTGCTTTTCCTTTCATATCCATGGGGAAGTGGAATAAGAATCTTTCCTCCGTAAGCCATGCGTGTTGTAAAAGTCAACTAAAATGCCAGGAACAATGGGCTAGTAACCCCTTTTCCTGTATAGCTTACTAAAAAGAAAAAGAAGAAAACCGTCAAAGTGGGATGTTTGAATGTGCGTGGATGTTGTGCGAATGATAAGAAAGAGATGATTGTAGATGTTATGAATGAAAAGAAGCTGGATGTCCTGGCTTTAAGTGAGACAAAGCTGAAGGGGGTAGGAGAGTTTCAGTGGGGAGAAATAAATGGGATTAGGTCAGGGGTTTCAAATAGAGTTAGAGCTAAAGAAGGAGTGGCAATAATGTTGAATAATCAGTTATGGCAGGTAAAGAAGGAATATAAATGTATAAATTCAAGGATTATGTGGAGTAATATAAAGGTTGGATGTGAAAAGTGTGTTATAGTAAGTGTTTATGCACCTGGAGAAGAGAGAAGTGTAGAGGAGAGAGAGAGATTTTGGGAAATGTTGAGTGGGGGGAGTTTTGAACCAAGAGAGAGAGTTATTGTGGTTGGGGATCTTAATGCTAAAGTGGGTAAAAATGTTGTGGAGGGAGTAGTAGGTAAATTTGGGGTGCCAGGGGTAAATGTAAATGATGAACCATTAATTGAGCTATGTGTAGAAAGAGGTTTGGTAATAAGTAATACATATTTTATGAAAAAGAGGATAAATAAATATACAAGGTATAATATAGCACATAAGGAAAGTAGTTTGTTGGATTATGTATTGGTGGATAAAAGGTTGATGGGTAGGCTTCAGGATGTACATGTTTATAGAGGGGCAACGGATATATCGGATCATTATTTGGTTGTAGCTACAGTTAGAGTAAAAGATAGATGGGACAGTAAGTAAGAGAGAGGTAAAAGTGTATAAACTAAGGGAGGAGGAAGTTAGGGTGAGATATAAGCAACTATTGGCAGAAAGGTGTGCTAGTGCAAGTATGAGTAGTGGGGGGTTGAAGAGAGTTGGGATAGTTTTAAAAATGCAGTATTAGAATGTGGGGCAGAGGTTTGTGGCTATAGGAGGGTGGGTGCAGGAGGAAAGAGGAGTGAGTGGTGGAATGAAGAAGTGAAGGTTGTGATAAAAGAGAAAAAGGTAGCTTATGAGAGGTTTTTACAAAACAGAAGTGTTAATAGAAGAACAGAGTATAGGAGAGTAAAAGAAAGGTGAAGAGAGTGGTGAGAGAGTGCAAAAGAAGAGAAGATGAAAGAATGGGAGAGGCTCTGTCAAGAAATTTTGCTGAAAACAAGAAAAAAATTTGGAGTGAGATAAACAAGGTAAGAAAGCCTAGGGAACGAATGGATTTGTCAGTTAAAAACAGAGTAGGGGAGTTAGTAGATGGGAAACTGGAGGTATTGGGTAGATGGCGGGAATATTTTGAGGAACTTTTAAATGTCGATGAAAAAAGGGAGGCGGTAATTTCATGTACTGGTCAGGGAGGTACAACATCGTTTAGGAGTGAAGAAGAGCAGGATGTGAGTGTGGGCAAGGTGCGTGAGGCATTACGTAGAATGAAAGGGGGTAAAGCAGCTGGAACTGACGGGATCATGACAGAAATGTTAAAAGCAGGGGGGGGGGATATAGTGCTGGAGTGGTTGGTATTTTTGTTTAATAAATGTATGAAAGAGGGGAAGGTACCTAGGGATTGGAAGAGAGCATGTTTAGTTCCTTTATATAAAGGGAAGGGGGATAAAAGAGTGTAAAAATTATAGGGGAATAAGTTTACTGAGTATACCAGGTAAAGTGTATGGCAGGGTTATTATTGAAAGAATTAGACGTAAGACAGAGAGTAGGATTGCAGATGAGCAAGGAGGCTTTAGAGTGGGTAGGGGATGTGTAGTTCAAGTGTTTACAGTGAAGCATATATGTGAACAGTATTTAGATAAAGGTAGAGAAGTTTTCATTGCATTTATGGATTTAGAAAAGGCATATGATAGTGGATAGGGGAGCAATGTGGCAAATGTTGCAAGTGTATGGAATAGGTAGTAAGTTACTGAAGGCTGTAAAGAGTTTTTATGAGGATAGTGAGGCTCAGGTTAGGGTGTGTAGGAGAGAGGTCTTAGACAGGGATGTGTAATGTCACCATGGTTGTTTAATATATTTATAGATGGGGTTGTAAAAAGTAAATGCTAGGGTGTTGGGGAGAGGGTGGGATTAAATTATGGGAATTAAATGCAAAATGGGAGTTGACACAGTTACTTTTTGCTGATGATACTGTGCTTATGGGAGATTCTAAAGAAAAGTTGCAAAGGTTAGTGGACGAGTTTGGGAGAGTGTGTAAAGGTAGAAAGTTGAAAGTGAACATAGATAAGAGTAAGGTGATGAGGGTATCAAACGATTTAAATAAAGAAAAATTAGATATCACATTGGAGAGAGGGATTATGGAAGAAGATATTTGGGAGTTGACGTGTCAGCGGATGGGTTTATGAAGGATGAGGTTAACCATAGAATTGATGAAGAAAAAAAGGTGAGTTGCGCGTTGAGGTATCTGTGGAGACAAAAAACGTTATCCATGGAGGCAAAGAAGGGAATGTACGAAAGTATAGTGGTACCAACACTCTTATATGGGTGTGAAGCATGGGTTGCAAATGCTGCAGCGAGGAGGAGGCTGGAGGCAGTGGAAATGTCCTGTCTAAGGGCAATGTGTGGTGTAAATATTATGCAGAAAATTCGGAATGTGGAGATTAGGAGAAGGTGTGGAGTTACTAAAAGTATTTGTCAGAGGGCTGAAGAGGGGTTGTTGAGGTGGTTTGGTCATTTAGAGAGAATGGATCAAAGTAGTATGACTTGGAGAGCGTATAAATCTGTAGGGGAAGGAAGGCGGGGTAGGGGTCGTCCTAGAAATGGTTGGAGGGAGGGGGTAAAGGAAGTTTTTTGGGGGAGGAGCTTGGACTTCCAGCAAGCATGTGTGAGCGTGTTAGATAGGAGTGAATGGAGACGAATGGTTTTTGGGACATGACGATCTGTTGGAGTGTGAGCAGGGTAACATTTTGTGAAGGGATTCAGGGAAACCAGTTAATTGATTTAGTTGGACTTGAGTCCTGGAAATGGGAAGTACAATGCCTGCACTTTAAAGGAGGGGTCTGGGATAGTGACAGTTGGGAGGGACTATTCTCAGCTGTCGTATCTGAGCGCCTCTGCAAAGACAGTGATTATGTATGAGTGAGGTGAAAGTGTTGAATGATGATGAAAGTATTTTCTTTTTGGGGATTTTCTTTCTTTTGGGTCACCCTCCCTCGGTGGGAGATGGCCGACTTGTTGAAATATATATATATATATATATATATATATATATATATATATATATATATATATATATATATATATATATATATATATATATATATATATATATATTGTGTGTGTGTGTGTGTGTGTATGTGTGTGTGTGTGTAAATACCGGTGACTGTAAAGTTACATCACTCATAAATGCACCACCAACTCTGATCACCCCCCCCATAACCACCACCACAATCACCACCCATCACATCACTCACACACCTCACCTCTCCTCCCTCCTCCCGGTCTCCATAATGTTCCAGAGTGGGATTAATGGCTCATGTATTTAGATAAGATTTAGATACAACCAGAGTGAAATACTGGGTGTCAGTGCTGGCTGCTGCTACCCCTCCCTTCCATCCTCCCTCTTTCCCTCCCTCCTTCCTTCCTTCCCTCCTATCCCTCCCATCCTTCAGCTCTCCCTGACTCCAATCCACTAACCCTTGCTTCACTAATATTCACAATTACATCAAAAAACAGTCGCCCCATACCGTACCCTCCATGGCAATAAATAACAGTGATTACTTAGACATGCGCATATTATACAATATAAAATTAATACTAGCAATATATAACAATGCATTATTGTAATAAATTGATAAATATTTCAATAGTGTTTTGTGATTCTGCTACACTCACTGCTACACTCACTGCTGCACTCACTGCTACACTCACTGCTACACTCACTGCTACACTCACTGCTGCATGGGACAGTAAGTGAACGTAGTGTTAGTGAAGGTCGTAACTAGACTTGAGACAGTCTACGACACTGAAGTTGGCACTCACACCTGCGTCTCAGAAGGGATTGCAAAATTCTCTCTCTCTCTCTCTCTCTCTCTCTCTCTCTCTCTCTCTCTCTCTCTCTCTCTCTCTCTCTCTCTCTCTCTCTCTCTCTCTCTCTCTCTCTCTCTCTTTATACAGAACTAGTACCCATAATTTAAAATTACAAAGAAGCCTTGCAAAAGACAAGGGAGCATAATATTTCGCACACTAGTGTGAAGAACAGGACATAGTACAAGGTAGTGTGTGTGTGTGTGTGTGTGTGTGTGTGTGTATGTGTGTGTATGTATGTGTGTGTGTGTGGGGTGGTTCACTCTTTCAAAAATTTAAATCTTAAATGATAAAATACCTTTACAATTCCCTACTTCCATAGAAAATTAAAATGAGGCTTCTAAAATAACCAGAGAGCAAGGTAGAGGCAGCAGGGTGGAGAATAGTAACTTGGTCAAGAATTTTTGAAAAGTTGTATGCATCTTAAGTGAGATTAGTTAATTCTTATGTATTTTCATGTCCTGAATCCAAATATCACCTTGAAAATGCTTATTGGTTATAGGTTTAAAGATACGAGACATGTAATATTTGATTATTTTATTAAAACGTACAATATGTGTCAGTATGTTTTAAACTAATCCGTACCTACTCTCTGCCTTTTTGCTTGACGCTTATAGTGGCCTGAAGAATCATCTCTTGCCAATGTCCAGCAAGTGTCTGCAAGCATTCTTGTGCCCCATTTGTCCTGGCACCAGTTTTCCATGGTTGAAATATCTTGGTGAAACCTTTCACCATGTTCGTCACTAACTGCCCCACAGTTCGCTGGAAAAAAAGTCTAAATGTGAGTCCAAAAAGTGGATTTTAAGTGACCTGTCACATCCCATGTTCTTGTAAGTCTTGATGAGGTTTTCCATCAATTCTTCATAGTTGCCTTCCCTTCTGTTTCCCAGAAATTCCTTCGCCACTAACTTGAATGCTTCCCAAGCAGCTTTCTCCTCCCCATGAAGGTCTGATTCAGAGTCACCATCTTTAAGAAGCTCTCGAATCTGAGGACCATTGAAGACTCCCTCTCTTATCTTAGCGTCGCTCAGTGATGGGAATTTTGATGTTAAATACTTCAATCCCTGACCGGATTTGTCCATAGTTTTTACAAAGTTTTTCATGAGCCCCAGTTTTATGTGTAGTGGTGGTAGCCAAATTTTGTTTGGTTCAATGAAAGGTGGATATTGAACATTGTTCATCCCAGACTCCAATGATTGACGAGGTGGCCAGTCTCTCCTGATGTAGTGGGAATCTCTTGCATGACTGTCCCATTCACATAGAAAGCAGCGGTACTTAGAGTGTTTGGCTAAGAAAATCACCAACCTTTCATCTCAAAATATAAACTTGGAGAGCACAACCACCTTCTATGACTGCTGGAACAATAATGAAGGTCAGTGAGACTGTGAGTGTTGGTAAGAAACACACTGCCGCAAGCCTGTTGCAACCTGTTGTGACACGTAGGTCTATATTGAAAAGTAGAGCTAACAAACAATTTTAACCATGATATTCATTATCAGTGACCTAAAATTAGTTGGAAATTGTTACTCTGGTCTCGGAAGCATTTTGGTTGTTGACCAGTGTAATAAGTGGGGTCCCACAAGGGTTAGTTTCTCGGAAACCCATTGTTTATCCCGTCAGTGATTCTGGATGATGCTGGACCAGCAAGAAGAATGATGGGGTAACAAAATGACACGCCCACTTCAGGATATTAATGAAAACGTTTCTCCACGAGAGCTTTCTTAAATCCTAAAAAAGACTGAAGAAGAAATGCTTGGCGAAACGCTTCCTTCAATAAATATCCTGAACCGTATTTAAATATATATATTTTTTCTGCATTTTGGCAGTTTCCTATACTGTTTATTATACGAAAAAATGATGTCGAAGATAATGCATGAAGAATGGACCAGCCTACAACAGCAGACCAACAAATAGTTACTGGCAGTCAGTCCCAGCTAATGTAAGGCGAAGAAGATACAGAATGAAACAAAAGACTTCGACATCACACAGAACTCTGACCTGAAGCACATACAATCATGGTGACAATATCGGCATATACAAAGCTGACAACTTTAAGACTAATCTAAATATAGTCCGAACTATGAGTAATTCTTCAAACTGTATGCATGATACGTAACACCAGTACTGGAGTAAGCAGCTCCGGCATAGAACCCTCATAGAACCCGCAAAGAAAATTGAGCCTAGCACCAGAGTAGTATAATAATATTAATAATCCTTATTTCAAGTACATTTACAACGTATACAGATCTAGCTGACATCAATGACATACTACTATATAGAAAGCCCTTTGTTATGCAGAACATTTCGAGCAAATTAGGTCAATTTTGTCCCAGGATGCGACCCACAACAGTCGACAAACACCCAGGTACCCATTTTACTGAGAGGTGAACATGGACAGCAGGTGTCTTAAGGAAACGACGTCCCAATGTTTCCACCTGTACCGGGGATCAACCCACGGACCTTCGTGTATGACCTGAGTGCGCTAGCAATCTAGCTACGGGTTGTTAAGACAGTTAAAGCGAGGTTAACATCACATCAATTAAGGATTGAAATTACATAGCAGATATGATCACAACTTACAAGATACTCATACATGAAAAAAAAGAACACAGGGACACCACTGAAATCTCCATGATAAACTAAGACAGCGAGACGTATGACAGTGCGAGAGGAAAAATGAGCAGGTGCAGTGCACTGATATGAGATGTAGCGGAAGCCAACTCCATACATGGAATTCAAAAGTACACATGAGAACGCCCCACAGGACAAGGAGTAAGTCAAAACAGATAATCAACAGCCATAGACGAGTACAATTATGTAAATACACACACATGGGTGTCAGAG
The DNA here is from genome assembly GCA_009830355.1 of Cherax destructor. Classification (NCBI taxonomy): domain Eukaryota; kingdom Metazoa; phylum Arthropoda; class Malacostraca; order Decapoda; family Parastacidae; genus Cherax; species Cherax destructor. Next base: position 15,290 of record WNWK01001458.1, on the reverse strand, counting down.
GGACATATCATCCAGTATACAAGACTGACTGCTCAACAAATAAGCATAAACCAATAGCACATAAACAAAAGGGGCGTGTGGGCGTGAGGGCGCGAGGGTAAATGATCTTCAATTCTACTTGCAGGAAAAACAATGGAAGGAGAACGTAGTCAGTGTGTCGATGTTATGTCAGTGGGTAAAATATCGTAGACACGTCGGAAGTAAGACGCAGTATTTTAGCTTCATAAGTCTGAAGAAGTCATTTGTGGCGAAAGGTTTTGCCATTAAAGTATCCCAATGCTGCTCGTCTCTCTTATTTCATGATGGATTACTGGTTGGTGCAAGTTTGGTGGTGGGCTTTCTGCCTGCTTGGCTGCCAAGGCGTTAGACTCAGGTGTTACACACAGGTACTGGTTCAAGGTGATAGACTCAGGTGTTAGACTAAGTTGTTAGACACAGGTACTGGTTCAAGGTGATAGACTCAGGTGTTAGACTGAGGTGTTAGACACGGGTACTGGTTCAAGGTGATGGACTAAGGTGTTAGGTTCAGGTGTTAGACCAAGGTCCTGGGCTCAGGTGTTAGACCAAGGTCCTGGGCTCAGGTGTTAGACCAAGGTCCTGGGCTCAGGTGTTAGACCAAGGTCCTGGGCTCAGGTGTTAGACCAAGGTCCTGGGCTCAGGTGTTAGACCAAGGTCCTGGGCTCAGGTGTTAGACCAAGGTCCTGGGCTCAGGTGTTAGACCAAGGTCCTGGGCTCAGGTGTTAGACCAAGGTCCTGGGCTCAGGTGTTAGACCAAGGTCCTGGGCTCAGGTGTTAGACCAAGGTCCTGGGCTCAGGTGTTAGACCAAGGTCCTGGGCTCAGGTGTTAGACCAAGGTCCTGGGCTCAGGTGTTAGACCAAGGTCCTGGGCTCAGGTGTTAGACCAAGGTCCTGGGCTCAGGTGTTAGACCAAGGTCCTGGGCTCAGGTGTTAGACCAAGGTCCTGGGCTCAGGTGTTAGACCAAGGTCCTGGGCTCAGGTGTTAGACCAAGGTCCTGGGCTCAGGTGTTAGACCAAGGTCCTGGGCTCAGGTGTTAGACCAAGGTCCTGGGCTCAGGTGTAAGACTCGTGAGAACATCCTCAAATTACAACACTCACGTTCTTGTTAACTACAGCGAGTCAACTTGGGTTACGCCAGATTATTTAAATTTAACCTATCTAAACCTGCATATCCGCATAGCCTACAATAACTAAGCCTATGCCAAAAAGGGAAGAGTAGAGCTTGTCTCCAGGCAGGACGTAGCAGTAGACTGAAAAATGGTCTTGTGATACCCACAAGATGTGCAAAAAGATACTTATCTATAATTCAGGACATTTATTAGAGCAAATATTTCGCCACGAGTGGCTGAAATAAGTCCCTCTTGGCGAAACGTTTCCTGTGATAAATGTCCTGAACTGCACATAAGTGTGTTTTTCCACAACTTCGCTAAAAATAGAAACAGGGCGCTTCTTGTTGTAGGCTGAGAGGAAGAGTTGGCCTCTGATTTATTCAGCACCAGATTGTGGATCTATCGAATATGACACTCTGTGTCAAGGGCCGCCATTGATGCCTTCTGACTTGTCTCAGAGAATTTCCCCTCCTATCTGTTACTGTCTTACAACATTACATAGCTCCTGACGACGCACGAGAGTGCGAGAGATCTAGGGCTAAAGATTTCCATCCCTATGTGGCTTGTTCTGCATATATGTCGCGCCGAATAGGTAAAACTTGCGATTTTGTCTTAAATAGCAACGCTCTTCTTGCCAAATAAGGCAAGCGAAAATTTGTGTATGCAATAATTTCGCAAAAATCATTCTGAACCTAACGAAAAAAAAATATTTCATTGTGTTTATTTATTACTAAATTATTGTAAACTAATCTAAAATATATTTAGTTGGATTAGGCTAAATTAAATTACGCTTGTTATAATAAGGTTAGGTAATTTTTTCTAAGGCTCTTTTGGTAAAAAATTATCATTTTTTACATTAAATAAAAAAAAATATCTTTAAACGTATAAGAGAATTTTTTTGTTAAGGACTTAATTTTAAATGAGTTCTTGCTAATTGACCAATTTTACCTATTCGGCACGATATATATATATATATATATATATATATATATATATATATATATATATATATATATATTTATATATATATATATGCAATAAAATCACAGTAAACAGGTGATTATCACAATATGCAAAACAACCACTATGAAAAAATTAATAAATTCCAAGCGCTTTCGTGACTACTCACATTATCAAGGAACTAATGTGAGTAGTAACGAAAACGCTTGGAATTTCTCTATTTTTTCATAGTGGTTGCTTTGCATATATATTTGAGGTAGATCATGATATTGTGTTTGTGGACTTTAGTAAGGCTTTCGATAGAGTTCCACATCAGAGGCTATTGAGGAAACTTAAGGCACACGGAATAGGAGAAGAAAGTTTTTCCTGGGTAGAGGCATGGTTGACAGGCAGCAGAGAGTTTGCATAAATGGGGAGAAATCAGGATGGGAGCGCGTCAAAAGCGGTGTTCCACAGGGGCCAGTGTTGGGCCCCTTGTTGTTCACAATTTCCATAAACGACATAGATGAGGGAATAAATAGCAATATAAGCAAATTTGCTGATGACACCAAAATAGGCAGTTCAGTTCATTCTAATGAGGACATTAGAGCACTCCAGGATGATTTGAAGACTGATACAGTGGTCGGAGAAGTGGCAGATGCAGTTTAATATAGACAAATACAAAGTTCTAAACGTTGGACAGGAAAATAACTATGCTACATGTAAACTAAATAATGTAGATCTTAATATTACTGAGTGCAAAAAGGATTTAGGAGTTCTTGTTAGCAGTAATCTGAAACCAAGTCATCAGTGCATAAGTCTTCGCAATAAAGCTAACAGAATTCTTGGCTTTATATCAAGAAGTATAAATTATAGGAGTCCTCAGGTTGTTCTTCAACACTATATATCTTTGGTTAGTTCTCATTTAGATTATGCTGCACAGTTCTGGTCACCGTATTACAGAATGGATATAAATGCTCTGGAAAACGTACAGAGGAAGAAGACAAAGTTGATCCAGTGTATCAGAAATCTTCCCTATGAGGATAGACTGAGGGCCCTGAATCTGCACTCTCTAGAAAGGCGTAGAATTAAAGGGGATTATGATTGAGGTGTATAAATAGAAAACAGGAATAAATGAAGGGGATGTAAATAGTGTGCTAAAAATATCTAGCCGAGACAGGACTCGCAGCAATAGTTTTAAGTTGGAAAAATTCAGATTCAGGAAGGATATAGGAAAGCACTGGTTTGGTAATAGAGTTGTGGATGAGTGGAACAAACTACCGAGTACCGTCATAGAAGCTAAGACGTTGTGTAGTTTTAAAAATAGGTTAGATAAATACATGAGTGGGTTTGGGTGAATGTGAGTTGGAAATGACTAGCTTGTGCTAGTAGGTCTGATGCCGTGCTCCTTCCATGCCGGTGGGCGATTTGGACCTTCCTCGCATGGGCCAGTGGGCCTGCCGCAGTGTTCCTTCTTTCTTATATAATATATATATATATATATATATATATATATATATATATATATATATATATATATATATATATATATATATATATATATATATATATATATATATAGTGCCGATTAAGTAAAACTGGTCAATTAGCAAGAACTCATTTAAAATTAAGTCCTTTCTAAAATTTTCTCTTATACGTTTAAAGATATATATTTTTCATTTATGTTAATGTAAGAATTTATAATTTTGTACCAAGAGAAACTTTGAAAACCTACCTAACCTTATTACAACAAGCGCAATTTAATTTAGCCTAACCCAACTAAATAGTATATTTTAGATACGTTAACATTAATTTAATAATAAACAAACACAATGAAATATATTTTTTTCGTTATGTTCAGAATGATTTTGGCGAAATTATTGCATACACAAATTTTCACTTGTCTTATATGGCAAGGTGAGCGTTGCTATTTAAGCCAAAATCGCAAGTTTTACCTAATCGGCACGACATATATATTAGGTAAAACTTGCGATTTTAGCTTAAATAGCAACGCTCACCTGCCGTATAAGACAAGTGAAAATTTGTGTATGCAATAATTTCGCCATGATCATTCTGAACATAACGAAAAAAATATATTTCATTGTGTTTGTTTATTATTAAATTAATGTTAACGTATCTAAAATATATTTAGTTGGGTTAGGCTAAATTATATTGCGCTTGTTGTAATAAGGTTAGGTAGGTTTTCAAAGTTTCTCTTGGTACAAAATTATAAATTTTACATTAACATAAATGAAAAATATATCTTTAAACGTATAAGAGAAAATTTTAGAAAGAACTTAATTTTAGATGAGTTCTTGCTAATTGACCAGTTTTACCTAATCGGCACGACATATATATATATATATATATATATATATATATATATATATATATATATATATATATATATATATATATATATAGCTCAGGAGGGGTTGTTGAGGTGGTTCGGACATGTAGAGAGAATGGAACGAGACAGAATGACTTCAAGAGAGTATAAATCTGTAGTGGAGGGAAGGCGGGATAGGGGTCAGCCTAGTAAAGGTTGGAGGGAGGGGGTAAAGGAGGTTTTGTGTGCGAGGGGCTTGGACTTCCAGCAAGCATGTGTGAACGTATTTGATAGGAGTGAATTGAGACAAATTTTTTTTAATACTTGACGTGCTGTTGGAGTGTGAGCAAAGTAACATTTATGAAGGGATTCAGGGAAACCGGCAGGCCGGACTTGAGTTCTGGAGATGGGAAGTACAGTGTCTGCACTCTGAAGGAGGGGTGTTAATGTTACAGTTTTATAACTGTAGTGTAAAGCACCCCTCTGGCAAGACAGTGATGGAGTGAATGATGATGAAAGTTTTTTCTTTTTCGGGCCACCCTGCCTTGGTGGGAATCGGCCGATGTGTTAATAATAATAATGATAATATATATATATATATATATATATATATATATATATATATATATATATATATATATATATATATATATATATATATATATATATATATATATATATATAATGAGAGAAAGAGAGATTATTTTTATTAACACATCGGCCTTCTCCACCAAGGCAGGGTGCTCGAAAGAAAACTTCATCATCATTCACTCCATCACTGTCTTGCCAGAGGCGCGCTTACACTACAGTTATAAAACAGTGCAGGCACTGTACTTCCCATCTCCAGGACTCAAGTCCGGCGTGCCGGTTTCCCTGACTCCCTTCATAAATGTTACCTTGCTCACACTCCAACAGCACGTAAAGCCCTAAAAACTATTTGTCTCCATTCGTTCCTATCTAACACGTTCATGCATGCTTGCTGGAAGTTAAAACCCCTCACACACAAACCCTCCTTTAACCCCTCCCTCCAACCTTTCCTAGGCCGACCTCTTCCCCGCCTTCCCTCCACTACAGATTTATACACTCTCGAAGTCATTTTATTTTGTTCCATCCTCTCTACATGTCCGAACCACCTCAACAACCCCCTCTTCAGCCCTCTGGATAATAGTTTTGGTAATCCCGCACCTCCTCCTAATTTCCAAACTACGAATTCTCTGCATTATATTCACACCACACATTGCCCTCAGACATGACATCTCCACTGCCTCCAGCCTTCTCCTTGTTGCAACATTCACCACCCATGCTTCACACCCATATAAGAGTGTTGGTATAACTATACTCTCATTCATTTCCCTCTTTTTCCCTCTTTGCTTCCATGGACAAAGTTTTGTCTCCACAGACTCCCAAGTGCACCACTCACCTTTTTCCTTTCATCAATTCTATGATTCACCTCGTCTTTCATAGACCCATTTGCTGACATGTCCACTCCTAAATATATGAACACATTCACCTCCTCCATGCTCTCTCCCTCCAATTTGATATCCAATCTTTCGTCACCTATTTTTATTATCCTCATCTCCTTACTCTTTCCTATATTCACTTTTAATTTTCTTTTTTTACTTACCCTACCAAACTCATATACCAACCTCTGCAACTTCTCTTCAGAATCTTCCAAAAGCACAGTGTCATCAGCAAAGAGCAACTGTGACAACTCCCACTTTGTGTTAGATTCTTTATCTTTTAACCCCACACCTCTTGCCAACACTCGAGCATTCACTTATCTTACAACCCCATCTATAAATATATTTAACAACCACGGTGACATCACACATCCTTGTCTAAGGCCTACTTTTACTGGGAAATAATCTCCCTCTCGCCTACATACTCTAACCTGAGCCTCACTATCCTAGTAAAGACTCTTCGCTGCTTTCAGTAACCTACCTCCTATTCCATACATATGCAACCTCTGCCACATTGCCCCCCCCCCCTCCCCATCCACACTGTCATACGTCTTTTCCAAATCCATAAATACCACAAAAACTCCTTACCCTTATCTAAATACTGGTCACCTATATGTTTCACAGTAAACACTTGGTCTACATACACCCTACCCTTCCTAAAGCCTCCATGTTCATCTGCTATCCTACTCTCCGTCTTACTCTTAATTCTTTCAATAATAACTCGACACTTTACCAGGTATACTCAACAGACTTATTCCCGTATAATTCTGCCCTCTCCTTTGTCCCCTTTGCTTTTATACAAAGGAACTATGCATGCTCTCTGCCAATCCCTAGGTACCTTATCCTCTTCCATACATTAATTAAATAAAAGCACTAACTACTCCAAAACTATATCCCCACCAAATTTTAACATTTCTATCTTTATCCCATCAATCCCAGCTGCTTTACCCCCTTTCATTCTACCCACTGACCCACGAACTTCCCCCACACTCACAACTGGCTCTTCCTCACTCCTACAAGATGTTATTCCTCCTTGCCCTATACACGAAATCACAGCCTCACTATCTTCATCAACATTTAACAATTCCTCTAACTCTCCATCTAGTAACTTTCTTCTCCTATTTTCAACTATCAAATCCATTTGTTCTCTAGGCTTCCTCAACTTATTAATCTCACTCCAAACCTTTTTCTTATTTTCAACAAAATTCGTTGATAACATCTCACCCACTCTCTCATTTGCTCTCTTTTTACATTGCTTCACCACTCTCTTAACCTCTTTTTCTCTCCATATACTCCTCCCTCCTCGCATCACTTCAACTTTGTAAAACCCTCTAATATGCTAACTTATATATATATATATATATATATATATATATATATATATATAACACACACACCCTCGATAAACATCCCAGCTAACACAAAAAAAGTACCCACATGCCAGTTAACACCCACATACACACTCAAATATATCCAAACATACACAAGCAAGTACATCCAGAAGACGTACTTGAAATCACCAAGAGTTGCTCCCATCAAAGAGCCCGTGGGCTCCTGTAGGGTGAGCCAGGCGCCGCTCACCCTAGCTTCATTAGTGAGACAGACAGGTCCTGAGGTGTAGGTGAAGCATCACCCTCCTCACTTCCTCTCTCCTGCCACATCTTCTCCGGCTAAATTAAACATTTGGGTGGTACCTCTTGACCATAACCATTGCACCTAGGATGGAAATCATGAAAGGTCAAGTGCCCTGACCTCGTTCTGACATCTCATATACTTTTTTTCCTCCTTCATTTTGATATCATTCATTAAGTTTAGTGAAAAGAATACCTCGAAGAAATGGTAATCAACAATTACAATTAGGTATTTCTGATTACTTATTTCTAGCTCTAGGAGCGATCTATACTCACTGTCCCGTCTATCAAAAAAAAAATTCTAGTTTACAATGGTTGTTTCACTTTTTCTTCTAGACGTGAGTGGGGCACTAGGCCTCGCCAAGGCGGCCATAATATATTATCTAGCTAACACTGTCAGCCATGACACTATTAAAGGCTGCAGAAAGAGTCTTCATTTATAAACTAGAGATGTTAATATGGTCAAGCAAGAACTGGGACCATAGATGCGAGCTTTTGTGGAAAGATCTTCTGTTTTAGAGCTGCCTCGCCGCTGGTTTGAACCCCATCCACTTTATGAAATGAAAATAATCGTATGAATGGAACACTGGACACTAACATACCAAATATTATATAAGCTTTATCTCAGCAAAGTTAACATCCAAGATTAAGAAAATAAGGAAATCAGGGAAAAATAGATAAATGTTAATGTGTAATGTTGTAGAATGATACTTATTTACCACTGAGGTCTTTAACCGGATTAGAAGTAATATGTGCAGTGTGTGTGTGTGTGTGTGTGTGTGTGTGTGTGTGTGTGTGTGTGTGTGTGTGTGTGTGTGTACTCACCTAATTGTGGCTGCAGGAGTCGATTCATAGCTTCTGGCCCCGCCTTTTCACTGGTCGCTACTAGGTCCACTCTCCCTGCTCCATGAGTTTTATCATACCTCTTCTTAAAGTTATGTATGGATCCTGCCTCCACTACATCACTTTCCACATTGTTCCACTTTCTGACAACTCTATGACTGAAGAAGTACTTCCTAACATCCCTGTGACTCACCTGAGTTTTTAACTTCCAGTTGTGACCCCTTGTTGCTGTGTCACATCTCTGAAATATTCTGTCCCTATCCACCTTGTCAATTCCTCTCAGTATTTTATATGTTGTTATCATGTTCCACGTATCCCTCCTGTCTTCCAATGTTGTCAGGATGAGTTCCCTTAACCTCTCGTAGGACAAACCCCTCAGCTCCAGGACAAGACTTGTTGCAAACATTTGCACTTTCTCTAATTTCTTGACGTGTTTGACCAGGTGAGGGTTCCATACTGGTGTTACATACTCCAGTATAGGCCTGACATACACGGTGTACAGTGTCGTGAATGACTGCTTACTTAGATGTCGAAACGGTACTCTTAATTGGGTGGGTGTGTGTGTGTGTGTGTGTGTGTGTGTGTGTGTGTGTGTGAGAGTGAGAGAGAGAGAGAGAGAGAGAGAGAGGGAGAGACAGAGATGTATCTTTAACTGGAAGGAAATAACGCGATTTAATAGAACCTAAGAACGACTTTAACCATGAACTGCTGCCTTCACTTCAAACATTATCTTGCAAAGTGCTTATGTTGATATTATTTACTGTAACAGACGCGCGCACACACACACACACACACACATACATACACACACACACACATACATACACACACACACACACACACACATACATACATACACACACACACACATACATACACACACACACACACACACACACACACATACATACACACACACACACACACACACACACCGCAGATATTATTACCATAATACACATGTTTGGACTTTATATCATCTTGTTTCTTGCACGTGGAAAAGTTTCTGCAAATAATTTTTCATTAATAATGTAAAATTTCGGGTCACCTGGCGATAATAGCTATGTTTACAAGAAATATGGCAGGTCAATAGAAGAACATTGAGTTACTAAATACCAAGTAATGCAGCACGTGTGGTGAGGAAGTAATTTAAGATCCTCGCCACCCAATCTCCAATAAACTTAAATGTTGAATATAATATATACTTCCAACTTAATAATAGACATTACAAACACTATATCAATCAACGTAATCAAGATGGGTAAGATCCGCCCAGCGCCCGGGCAGGGCAAGCGCCTAGGCATGCCCAGGGGTCCAATATGGTCTGTCTACAAGACAGTGCTTCGCCGAGACTGAAGCACCAGCGCATAATTCCAAACCAATATACTTTTGTCCTTTTTTTAATGCAAGTTCCCCCAGCACTAGCATGTCAAACACGCGATAAATTAATGTGTGCATATGCGGAGCTCTGCCTGGGTCTGAGTCGTCCTGATCTCCACCCTGACGGAGGGCGTGACGGAGGTTGGGAAGGGAGGCCGCCCTTGCAAATGTTGCCCGCCCTGCAACACAACTTTAGCACACCTTGCATACGGATTCAACGAGATAAAGTGAGGTGCTAAGCTAGCTGGAGCATCGTAAACATCTCCCTGACGATGTTGGCAGAGAAAATGGGCAGAGGGTTAAGTGGTGTCTGTCCCTCTTGGGAGGAGGTTGTAGTCTCAAGGATTACATTTATCCGGGTTTATGTTCCACTCTGTTGTAATTTGCAGTTCAGTGATGTGTGTTTGTGTGTCGCGCCTCTCGCTCATAACACACACAGTTTACTGAAGGGCTTCCTCGTTGCCTTGTCTTTTACGAAGCGTCTGTTGTCGGGAACATATTTAGCGAAGGAACCCGTTTCTGAGCTTCTCACACGGGTTACCTAATGAAAAGCGATATCTTTATTGCATACATCCTTTTGTTTACAAATTGCATTCCAGGAATAACTACTGTCTGATTCCTTTTGCTATGATGACAAGACAAGCCATCATGTAAACTTACAGGTGCTGGACAACAGACATACTAATGCTGCAACCACTTGTGCAAGAGGAAAGTTTATATTGCCTTCACAATGGAACAATAGTTTTGCTTAATGCCATAAGAGCTACTAGAGAAACAAGCTTCTGACGTGAGCAGCATCGAGGGAGAGTAGAGACCCTTGTCAGGTGAGTCCTGTTTACTAAATACAGCCACGTCCACCATGTCTTTTAAGAGAGTTTACACAGGTTCAGAGAGTTGGACGCGTGGTGTGTCCTGGTGTTGTATTCCATCTTGTTAGTGTGTAGTGCGAATTTTTAGTACAACGAAGGTGTCTCGTGTTATTAGAGAAGTGGGCAAAGGTGTAACGTCTTAAAGGTTGTGTTTGTGTTAAACACTACGAAGGTGCAGTTGTACCCTGTTAAATAGTTGTACAATAAGACCTGTATGTTGACGGTTAATGTCTGTAGCCTGTTTTCTCCGAATGGGTCAGGCCCCCCAGCAAAAGCAAGAAAAAAAATAAGTTGCCCAATTGAAGCTGAGGGTCCGAAAGGTCCTTACGAGTAGACTCATTCTTGGGTCTTGAATCCCTGCAACACATTGAGACAGGGACTTATATTTACCTTGTTCAATCGAATATTGTTAAACCATTTTTTTTGTTTAACGACGAAACGATGTGAATAGAGTTACATGCTCCAGAGGAAACTATCATTAAATAGGTTAGACAAATACATGAGTGGGTGTGGGTGGGTGAGAGTTGGCCTGCTGCAGTGCTCCTTCTTTCTTGATTGGGTGTGACTTGGACCTGCCTAGCATGGGCCAGTAGGCCTGTTTCAGTGCTCCTTCTGTCTCATGTTCTTAAATTAAGACCAACTTCCCCATTGAATTTCGAACTAACAGATTCAATAAAGTCTATTCTCAATAAGATTCAGTATTGATCGACCTCAGCAAGCTTTAACAAAGACTGACCTTCTCAGTGAATTCAATAAAGATTGATCTCCTGGGTGAGATTTGATCTCAGGATCCCTGTTTTACAAGATGACTTACTCCCGGTACAATGAGGATATTCTGTATTGAACACCGTCAACGCCAGAGTACAACAGGGTTTCTTCCTGGCGTACTGAGGGCGTATCCGAGGCTCTGCCACATTCTGAAGGATTGATGCGTCTTGCAAGGAGAACTGAGCAGCGTGCCACGAAATCTCTCTACTCCCCACGAAACAATTGCACTGTGAGATCAAGACGCGATTAGCGGGTGGGGGATCTAGCCTTTAACAACCCTGAATGACTCACACAGGTTAAGCACTTCAGGGAAAAATAGCGTGAAATACGAAGCAACATCTGTGCTTGCTAGTCCCATATTTCTGACGTTAATTCCTATTATTCTTTATATCAAATCTCATCTCTCGAATGACGAAAGTAGGAAGAACTTATTGTACATCAAATTCGTATAAGAGAGAGAGAGTAATTTACACCTAGAGGCCCATACAGTTTTCTCTTGGCTTCTGATATACTCATATGCTTCCATAAGAGAGGGAGAGGGGACACCTGATGACCACCAGGTGACAGGGTCAAGGGTCCCCAAGTAACCCAGCTGTGAGGCAGGTAAACAAAAGGTCAGAGAGCTGTCCACACTGTCGGGGTCTTGGACGCAGACGCTGTAATGAGTTACAGATGATAGGGGATAAGAGTCGCTAACATGCTCCGCCTTATAATGGGATCACTCATCTCGGCCAAGGGTCAATTTGAAGGAAGAAAAATTACCCCTTGACAGCATTCCGATGATGTTGATTGTCTCTCAAGGACAGACTTGCGATTATTCCGAAGGGAGTTTCGTTAGTAAAATTAAATATGTACCTAATTTTGATAATGCACACCTACAGTAAATAATGTTTGCTTCCACTATGCTTTTCCTTAGGAATGGAATTGAAATTTTCCTCATAAAAAACACAGGTTATTATCAATGTTTCTCACAAGTTGACCTGCCTTTACTTCCACCAGTAACACCATTTACAGTACGTTATAGTCGACTCACTTTCCTATTTTAACAAAGCGTTCACTTTTGACCATACGAGTACATATATAACAGCCGCACTTATGTGTTCTTTATGTTCGTGCTGAAGACTCCAAGTCTCTACCAGGGCAACGTATGTTGCTGCCTTTCCGAATAGTATTTTTTTTCAAGGCGATTGTCGCGTTCCGGTTTTTTCCATGCTGCGTTGTACAATCTAGTTCCCACGAAGTGTACTTTATTCCCTACATCTGCTGCTGCTGCTCTATCGTGTGTTCATCTCAGTCACGCAACTCTGTTGAAGTATAAATTTCTTTAGACCAAATTTGATAGACGTTACGTATAACTTTTTTGTTATAGTTCTCAACAATACCACCAACACTAAGGAGCTTCCTAATTACTCTCTCTCTCTCTCTCTCTCTCTCTCTCTCTCTCTCTCTCTCTCTCTCTCTCTCTCTCTCTCTCTCTCTCTCTCTCTCTCTCTCTCTCTATTCACAATTCCATTAAAACATCCAATCATAAATTCATCAGCCTATTAATAAATCTCTTTATAAATTCATTCGTAAGTCCATCATCAATCCGCTTATAAATCCATTAATCCACCCATAAATATTTTCATAACTCTCCTCATAAGCCCAATAAATTCATAAAAAAATCATAAACCCGTTAATCCATTCACAACTCCATTAGTTCCTCTATAAATCGTGTCATAAATCCATATAAAAAAATCATAAATCTGTGAATCCCATATTAAATTCATCAATCCCTTCATAAATCACTTCATAAATCCATCAATCTCACCCTACAGACTAGCTGGGTTCAGTGTAGCCAACAGCGGCCCTACAGACTCGCTGGGCTCAGTGTAGCCAACAGCGGCATCGGAGAGCGTCATCTTTAATGTCATTTTGTTCACATTGTTGCCAAGGCCCATCAGGACTCTTCATTAGCCTGGGATTGTATCAGCAGCAGCTCCCCAGCTTCATATAAGGCAAAGATTCCCTTCTTCTGCGCTCTCCAACTTTGTCCAGGAAAGGAGCCATTGATGTAATCTCTCACGGACTTACCCGAAGGGGATAATTTTGGATTTTCCCAGACTCCTCCTTGGCCTTTCCACCTCGATTCGTTTTTCGTTCACGAGAGTTTGTACGAGTGTCTTAATGTTCGACACTCTTTTCTTCTTTTAGATTTTCAGTTTATTTTTTTTTTTATGGATTATATCTCGTTTTGTTTTACTAGGCCGTCTTCCAGCAAAGTAAAGCGACGGGTAAAAAGAAACACATTCACCATCGCTCATGTAATAGCTGTCTTCACAGGAGTGTGCAGACACAACAATTCATATGACCCTGTGAACTGCAACATCCCCGTCCCTCCTTCAGAGTGCAGGTACTGTACATGCCACCTCCAGGACTCAAGTCTGGCTCACCGGTTATTCACTGAATCCTTCCACAAATGATACATTGCTCACAGTCGATCCTAGTTTCCACTCAATCCGATTTAATGCACTCACACCAGCCTGTTTGATGTTAAAGCCTCTCAAAACCTCCTTTACCTACTTCCTCCATTTTTTTCCACTAAAGTTTTATATACCTCCTTGTTCACCCTATGTCTGCACCATCCTCACCATCCTCCTCGCCGCAACGTTTAAAACCCACACCTCACACGCATACCTCAGTAACACTATACTCTGGTACATACATATTTTTTGCCTCTGTTGATAACTTATTTTTTTTTCCTTTCGCAAGCTGCTCAACACAACACCCACATGTTTCACCTCATGTATTCCACAGTTCACCTATGTATTCCACGGTTTCTCATGTATTCCACGGTTCACCCATGTATTCCACGGTTCACCTAATGTATTCCACGGTTCACCTCGGCTGTCACAAACCCATATGCCGACATGTCCACACAAAAAAGTATTAAATATATTTACTTCTTCTATACTCTCTCCGTCCAAGTTGATATTCAATCTATCATTGCCTAAACTTTTCGTTACTCTAATTATTTTGCATTTCTCTACGTTTAATTTTAATTTTCCTTATTTTGCATACATTAATTGGTTTACATACATACATACATACATATATATATATATATATATATATATATATATATATATATATATATATATATATATATATATATATATATATATATATATATATATATAAAATCACAATATACAGAATCACAATATACAGAACAACCACTGTGAAAAAACTGAAATTCCAAGCGCTTTCATTATTTCACACATTAATAATGAAAATGGGAAAAATCACGAAAGCGCTTGGAATTTCACTATTATATCACAGTGGTTGTTCTGCACACACCACACACACACACACACACACACACACACACACACACACACACACGCTCACATAAACCAACAATTGGGTTTGTCTTAGCTTAGCTTAGTTGTATTACTCGTTTTTAGAACTAGTACTAGCTAACTTTAGGCTAACTTTAGGAAGATTATCTTAACAGACGGACACAGTCACACGAACACTACACTACTCTGACAGTGTTTATTCAATAAGTAAGCAAAGTTATACAGGTATACACGAGTACAGTGATAGGCTATCACATGAAGCATACGTGTAGGGAGCCTAGGATAACCCAGAAGGCCGTCACAGTGAAATATTCAAATTGAATCAGTGCAGTGAGGACAGGCACACACACATACACGTACACACACACACTCACTCACATGACAGTAGACCTACAAGAACTTGACCACTAAGCCAATAACACTTCCCTCCCCCTCCCCCACTTGTCCTCCTAGCCCTCCTACACACACTCCACACACACACTCCTCTCTCTCCACTATCTCTCCCTCCACTCTCTCCCCGTCTCTCTTTATCCCTCCTTCCTCCTCCTCCCTCCTTTCATCTCTCTCACCTCTCTCTCCCTCTCCTCTCTCTCACTGTCTCTC